>OX422143.1:19006583-19233744 GCA_949129095.1 Volucella bombylans | reverse complement strand
TGTTGCTCTGGCCAGAGCCAAAGGTGCTTTTGCCCTTACAAAGAAACTGTTTTATAACAGCCAACTCGATGCGAGGGTAAAGGTGATCTGCTACATGGCCCTTATCCGGCCTATGTTTGTATTTGAATGTCCCGTGTGGTTCAACGTGAGAGCAAGTTTATTGGAAAAGATTCGGGTGTTTGAGAGGGCTTGTCTTAGGACTTGTCTTCGCTTATACAGAACACCAGAGTCTGAGTACATAAAATTCTATCCTAATGAGGTCTTGTACAATAGGGCGAACCTAATAAGAGTGGACAATTTCGTCATTAAGTTGACTCGAAGGCACATTGCAAGAGCAATGACCTCATCGAACAACTTGATCTCCAGGGCTTACTACCCTAATTATATGTATCATGAGAGAGTTCGCTTTGACGGCTTTGTTCCTCCAGAAGCATTCTTCTACCTAGATATGAATGGTCTGATCCCGGACTGATTGGCGGTGCCGCTAATCTTCCACGTTGCTCGAACAGCTGCGGACAGGCGACTCAACTACGACAGATACGTCGCACATGACATTGCGGAGCGACTCCGGTTCAGTAGGGCGGAGGGAATCGCGACATGAGGGATGTTGCTCGGCAGCAGTTTCTTCGTCGAATTTCTCTAGTATAAGTTAGCTTCGCTCGGAAGCAAAGTCGGTTAGCCTAATTTTTTAGTCACGGCCGCCTTACATAGATTTAGGTAGGATTATAAGTAGATATAAGAAAAAAAAATTATAAAACAATTAAAAAAAAAAATTATATAAGAACTACTCGTAAGATGGGTAAAAACTGCTAGAAGGGGTAACGCAACAAGAAAAAAAAAAAAATTGTATGATATATACAATAAGCTAGTTTAAGTAGGTTAAGTAGGTTAAGATTCATTTATATGTAGATAATTTTTAAGTTTCAGTTTTAAGTTTTTATAAAAAAAAAGTCCATATACTAAGTTTTTGCATTAAATAAAATTGTTTTCTTAGTTTTAGTTTAAATTAATATAGAAAAAAAAATTGTAATCGCACGAAACGTCGAAAGACATAGATTAAGTATTATGTTTAATTTAGAGTGCCCACATAGGGCCAGTAAGTTACAGTAAGATTATTTTTAAGTTATTTAAGCTAATTTTTAAGCGTTTTTTGTCTAGCATGTAAGAGTTAATTAATGAAGTCAAATAAAAATGCATTTAAACTGAAAACTGAAACTGAACTAGCAAACTCTTCTCACTTGGAGGGTCAAGGTTCGAATCCTACTTATGACAAGTTTTTTATTTGTGTAATTGGAACTCAGTCAGAAAACTCTGCGTGTGAAGGCATAACACTGACATGTAGATTTGGCTGTTCTAGAGTTTCAAGCACAAAAACAAGCGTACAAATTTGCTTATTCTATTTCAGTTATAAAATATATATATGTTATAGACAATAGCTGGTTTTCCTGTTATATGTACAATAGACTTTTTCATTTTCTTAAATAACAAACAATAGAAGAGTTAGATTGAGAGGGAAATATTAAACTTAGTCAAATAGCATAGTTAAAAAAAAAAGAATAATGAAAAATTCAAGCAATAAACAGACGGCAAGTGTGCCAATCTTATTCGTACAACAGTCAAAAAGACTTTTCGTTGTAGGGATTCACATTTGCAAGTTTCTTGCTTCACAAATTCAGTTTCAAAACATGCCCATCCGCGGGGGTATGCCATTAATAACAAACAACAATTTTATGTATATTTAGCTTAAGACTATAAATCCTCATCAGAGATGATTATCTCATCGATAGACGGGACGGTTAGCTGGTCCACAACTTTTTCTGCATTGGAGACGCTTTCGTTTAGACTGGTGACGGAGAAAATTTTCAATGCGCTCGTCGTTAATGGTTGCGTTTGAATTGGTGATGAGGGTATTTGCAATGGTGGGGTTGGAAGTGATGGTGGCACCGGCAATGCTGGTGATATTGAACGAGGGATTGGAGATGCTGGCGGTGATGCAAACGCATGTGGTGGTGATGTTCTAAATGCTGCCGACGTACTAGGCGATGGTGATGTTGTTGATGGTGGTTTTATTGTTGGTGATTGTGGTGATTTATTGCCGTTCGTTGTTGGTTTCTCAGATTTCTCCGATTTATCAGATTTTTCCGATTTTTCTAAGTTATCGGATTTATCTGATGTTTCAGGCTTCTTGGGTTTCTTATGTTTTTCAGTGTCCTCGTCGGACTTTTTATCACTGTTATCGTGGGCATTTGAGTGCTCTTCATCATCATCATCGTCTGATTGCTCATCGCTTTCGCAACTCTCCGATGTGCCATTTGATTCTTCATCACCAGTTGCATTTGCGCATTCGGCTTTTCTTTTTATTTGCTCGAGAGCGTATTTATCTATGATGGAGCCGATGGATGTTTTCTTCTTTTGGTTTTCGGAAAGTTTCGCCAACAAAGTTGGATCATTAGCTGCTGGATCATCGTAGTCGCTAGTGAAGTGAGACACCGTTTCATAGAGATCGGCTTTGCGACGATTTTGAAGCAATATGCCAATCTTGATGAATGCTTCTTCAGCAATCATAGACATTTCTTCCTTTAGTAAACCGAAATTGTATCGCTCGTTACAGAATTCCAGCATTCGCAGGACATCAACGAAATCTGGAAATTCCTTGGTGCGATTAACGAATGCCTCAACGACTTTGTTGAATTTCGGATAATCAGTATCTTTGAAGCGAATTGGCTTCTTCACCTGCCTCAATGCTTTCTTACTTTCGCCCGTTAGATCACAGATTTTGTCGTATATCTCACATGCCCTCTTTTTGTATCGCTCCACGACGAGGTATGTCGTTGGATCCATGTCGTACATCATGGGTGGAGCTCCCATAAATGGATACATATTGAACATTACTGCCATGGATGTTATGGGCTGCTCAGATGTCCGATTGGTGGATGTCTTTGGTGGCTTGGAAGCAGCACGCGTTGAACTAACTGTTGTGGGTATTGTGCGCGAAGGTGGTTTCGATGGTGGTGCCGCTAATGGTGAAGAATTGATATTCTGTGCTGTGCATGTGATGGGTGTTACAATAAGGCCACTAGGTCGTGTCATTATGGCACCCGCTGGTGGCAGTGCCGGTGGTGACATTTTCTTATCGACAGTCTTCAAAGAACTCGTATGATTCTTTGTTATCACTGACATGGACATTGATGGTTTGGTTTGGTCGATAGCTGATCGTTTAGTGGGTGCCGTATTGTAGGATTTAGTGATGACTGGCGGTGAGCCAGGTGTCAGTGGCAGGTCAACAGTTACAATTCGTTTGATAGTCGCAGCATTTGGATTTATTACAGACGTTGGGTTTGTTGTGTTTACCATCAATACTGGACTGTTATTGTTGATGTTGTTGTTCGGTGGGATTTTCGGCGCGTTGTTTACATTGCGCTTGAGCACTGGTAGATGTTGGTACTGCGGTTGCTGTTGGTGTTGATGTTGCTGGTTTTGTTGTAGTTGGTTTTGTTGCTGCTGAATTGGTTTCATGGTCTCTGCGGGGTTTGATGTTGATCCTCTGTTGCTATTGGTATTTGAGGGCGGATTGGAAGGTGGATTTATTTGTGTTATTCTCAGTGCAGAGTTATTTAAATTATTGAAATTCTTTATGGGTGTCACTGAATATTGTGGTACCGCATCGGCACCAGAATTCACAGTAACCCTTCGAATACTGGTGGAGTTGTTGTTGTTAATTGGGCAGGGTACCTTTGGTTGTTCGATTATTGTCACTGAGTTTTGTTGCTGTAGCTGCTGCTGCTCCGGGTACTTCCTTCGATCGATCTTCGCTTACCATAACACGTCGTATGGTCACAGAGTTCTTGCTAAAGATAGGCGTCGAAAGTGGCATGCCCTTTGCTGGCTCCTTTACAGAGTTTGCTATTGTTATGATTTTATTTATTGTTGGCGGTGATTGAGACTTTGTCATCGGTTGTTCCTTAACACAGGCCGTAATGTTCTTATTTATCACTGCGGTTGGGATTGTGGGTGAGGATGGTTTTGGTTCTTTGCCATTCCACGCAACACGCACATAGTTCGATGGAGATTTGTTGGTGATAGTGCTGAGGCCACTACCACCGCTCGGCACTGGACTGGACTCAACAATTCGCGGCTGAGTTCGATGTTGAGTTTCTATTGTTATCGGACTCTTCACAACTCGTATGGAATTCTTCACATTGCTGATGAGGCTGTTCAGCATTCCTGGTGGATTATTCAGTTTTCATTGCTCGCCATTACGTGAAATTAACGGCCCCGCCGGTCTATTGACCCATTCGTCATCGGTGTTTCGTACCACGGTTGTTGGCTTGATGCGACGAACACGCTTCTCCGGTGTTGCTTCAGTTGTTACCGGCTCATTTGTCGTCACAGCCAAAGCACGCTTACAAGATAGTTGAATTTTGAAATTATCATTAGGCAGCGATGGTGTATTGGCTGTTTTCTTTGCTGCAGAGTTTGCAGTTTTCACTGGATTTAGACGTGCCATCAGCTGCGTTGGCGGTTGATTATTTCTTACCACTGATCCTAGTCGGCCCTTCCTATTCGCACTATCCGTCTCTTCATCGGAAGAATCCAAAACAATAATAGAGCTCATGGTCTTGCACTTTGGGGCGATTTTTCACCAAAAAAAAAAAAAAAAAAAAAAATTATTTTTCTTTTTTCTCTAAATTTCTGTCTAGGGGGATTGTTACGATTTATGTCTTTTTGGATTTCGGATTTTGGACATAAAAGAAAATCACAACAGGACCGCCTGTTTTTTCGTTTTTGATTTTTTCTCGGTTCGTTTTTTTTTTGGTTTTTTTCGCTGGAAAGAGGAACTCACAACGCTTCTACGTCGCGAAAATGGCCTTTGCAATGGAATCCGACTGAGTTAGAATTGAATTTTATTGGTAATTATGATCTTTTTGTCGGATTTGTTCCGAAAATGAACAATTAATTCGATGTTTTTGTGATTGGAAAATTTTGTTTGACATTTCGTGTGTGATGTGCCGAGGAATAGTTGAACGAGCGGATTTATTCGGAACTGAGTGAGAGAACTGCTCGCGGACTAGTAATAATTGATAACCTTCGAATCATTCCGAGTGAAGAAAAAGCTCTATTCGAACTCCCACCCCCGGAGAGCTAATATCGAAACCAAATATACCTAAGATCAAACCACTACATCACTAAAATGTTTTCCTCTCTCCTCCTTCTGTCTCTCCGCCCGGGCAATGGCAACAGTAAAATGGTATCATGCACTTAGGCACGCGTAATTATAAAAAAAAAAATGGTAATTGTTCTTTTTCGTAATAGTTATTCCAATGCAGCCCATGGCTGCTCTATAAAGTTAAAATCTGAACTTTGTGCTATTACTTTTTTCGTGTTCTAAATCAAGCAGTCTTTTATAACACAAGCTGTATGTTTGCGATCGTTATCATGGACCAATATCACACCTGATGGTAACCCCAATTTGAATATAACGTTTCCACACTTATAAATATCCCATTTTTGTTAAATTTTCTTCAATTATGTGCAATGAGCGAACTCCACTTACTTCCATTGCATTCCCAAACAGTGAGTGATATTCCATGAATCCAGGGAAGTTTCTTCTCTATGTAACACAAACTGATGACCATCGGACCCAAAAAGTTGAAATTTAGATTTTTTTGTTTCCAGAACTTCTCAGTTTCAGAAACGTATTTTGTGACATATTCAAGTCTCTTCTTTATATTTCGTTCCCATAATTATGTTTTTTTTTCGAAGTTTATGTGGCTTGTAATGTAACCCTCTTTATGAGCAAAATTGCGTACAGTTTCTGGATGAACATGTACAATGTTGTCTCTCTTTAAACTCTTATTCTTTGATTATCCTTAAGATTTTTCGTTTAGTTTGCTACGGGGAAAATTTTAAAAATTTTTCACTTCCAGACAGACGATCAACCAAACAAAATAAAACAAATGAAGTTAACGAACCGAGGCAAAACAATGCATCACAGACATCGCCATGGCTGAAAACGGTAGCGGATCCTAAATGAAGACCGGAGTCGAACGAAGTGATCTCAGACTCGAAGCGGAGGCAAAATTTACCTCCAGCTTCCCAAAAGACTCCTCACACGTTGGGCATGCAAGGCGAACAAAAATTGCGAAAGGTCGTAAAGGCCGCCAAACCGACCACAAGTGACGAGAAGAAGCAAGTCAAGGAACAAAGGCCCACCAAGGAGAAAACTGAACCCGACGCAATTGCGACGACGGCGAAGGGTGAACTCTCCTATGCAGAAATACTCCGGAAAGTTAAGCCGGGCCCAAAATTTAGCGTTCTCGGTGAATCAGTTACGAATATCAGACGAATCAAGAAAGGGGATCCGCTGACGCAACTAAAGGAGACTGGAGAAAAAACAGAAAAATTTTAAAAGATAATTGGTGAAACCTTTGGCAACAAAGTGGAGCTTAGGTCTCTGATACAGCGCATTACTCTGGAAGTAAAGGACATCGACGAGGCTACGACGAAGGAGGACACCTGCGAATCAACAAGGCAGCAATACCAGCTCAATGACATAGACAATGCAGACACAATTAGTCTGAGAAATGCCTATGGACATACCCAAATTGCGACGATTAGTTTGCCTACAAGCAGTGCACACAAACTGTAGCATCCGGAAACGAAGAATCCTAACTACATGTTTCAGATGTCTTGAATTCGGCCAAACTGCACTATAATGTAAAAATGAAATGGACCGCTCGAAGCAATGTAGAAGGTGTGGGAAAGTAGGCCATACAGCCAAAGACTGCAACAAAGACCTGCTTTGTTTCTTCTGCATGAAGGACAACCCGAAGAACGCTAAACTCGTAGCCTTTAGCTGCAAGTACCTGGTCTTCAGCAGACCCATTGCCAGCATGAAGATAATAAAGACTAACCTTAACCACTGTAGGACAGCCCAGAACATCCTGACACAAACGGCTAGAGACTCACTCCTGTGAGCTACATCTGGAACTGCTATAAATCAAGGCATACCGCAAATTGAACATGTGGAAAACATGCCTTCCAAGATGCCAGCGCTTAGGAGGATGGGTAAGTTCGTACAAAAATAAACAGTGGTTATAGGCGGAGACTTTAATGCCTGGTCAATAGAGTGGTGCAGCAGGCTCACCAATGCCAGAGGACGTATCCTACTAGAAACATTCGCATCCTTGAATGTAAGTATTGCAAACAAAGGTCAGCAAATACTGTTACGAAAGCGGGTGTTCGTATTTCAATTTACCGAAAAGAGCACTGTTTTCCTCCAACTGCGTTATTTTTCCTAAGTCCGTATTCACGCGAAAAAAACTAAACCGCTCGCTTGTACGTTATAAGTAGAAATCATTTTGTTTCCGTTTTATTGACATAATGCGTTTTGGCAGTCTAGACGCTCTTAATGTGAGTTGTTTTATTGGATTGTCTTTAATTACAGTTCGGTATACCTGTGCTTTATGAGCCACGTCGGTTGAGAAATCTGTCGGTTGATTTGGAACCGCGAAATCCCAGTTTGTGTGCAAAAACTCTGGTCCGTGCCACTATAACCGTTCATGGATTAACTCTGAGGGCAGTACTCCTCGAGAAGCTGGGTCTGCTGGATTCTGATGTGTAGGGATGTGCTTCCAAGTAGGTGGCTTTGTCAGCATTAGTATTTCCCCCACTCGGTTTCCAACAAATGTTTGCCATCGTGTTGAAAGCGACTTGATCTAGCAGAGGGTTATGGTGGAGTTCTTCCAGGCGAACACGTCCTTCTCCGTCATATTTAGAACTCTTGTGACATGGTTTAGGAGTTTTGCCAGAATTACAGCCCCGCACAACTCCAGACGTGGAATGCTCACTGGTTTGACTGGAGCTACCCTCCTTTTCGAAAGCAGTAGGTTCATGTAGACCCTACCTTCCTCATCCAGAGTACGAATGTAGACCGCCGCACCAAACGCTTTCCCCGACCAATGCAGTTCCTTCTTGCACCGTCCTTTTGTTTGTACTCATCGAGGTAAACGGATGCGGTTCACGTTCGTCCCACGTCAATTTCTTGATCCATAGAACTTGGAGAAAGCAGTTTGCCTTGATGCTGCATGGCGAGATCCACCTCATTGGATCAAAAAGTCTGGCTACTGTCGACAAAATGGATCTTTTTGTTGTTTTTTGGTGTTGGATGGGTGTGTAGCTGTCCAAAAAAATATCTGCCTGGGGGAGCCACTGTATTTTCAAAGTCTTTAGTTGGCTTGATCCTTCCGAAGATAACACAAATCATTCACAAGGTCATCTGTGTTAGATGTCCACTTATGCAGATTCAGTCTCTAACCAATTTTGCAAAAAACTTAACACGTGCTCCGGCATTTTAAGAGTAGTCATACCCTCTTGAGTGTTTAGTTCTTTTTTTAAAGACGAAAAAAGTGTTGTATTTATTTCCTTTATCTTAATTTTTGCTTCGTTTTTTGTATCTGCTCCTGATATAAGGTCGTCCACATATATTTCTTCGCGTATCATTTGTGCAGCTAGTGGGTACTGGAAACGGGCCCTTTCCCCTAACCAATTAACAGTTCGGATAGCTAAGTAGGGAGCAGATGCTGTCCCAAAGGTGACCGTTTTCAGCCGATAGGTCTTGATAATATCGGAGGCATCTTTTCGCCATAGTATTAGTTGATAAAAGGAGTCTCTGTCATTCACCCAAATCTGTCGATACATTTTTTCGATGTCGGGTGTAAACGTGAACCTGTACAACCTCCACCTGAGAATGACATCGAATATGTTGTTATGGAGCGTTTGACCTACCATAAGTGTATCGTTGAGTGATTTGCCGTCTGATATTTCGTACGAAGCGTCAAAAACTACTCTCAACTTCGTCGATGAGCTGCTCTCCTTAATGACTACGTAGTGTGGCAGGAAATAATGCGGTGTTTGCTTCAAAACTTGGACGTTTTTAACTTCGGTCATACGGCCTAGTTGTAGGTAGTCCTCCATGCATGACGAGTAGTTCTTTTGGAATTCCTTGTTTTTGAAAAGACGTCCTTCTAGCTGCTTAAGTCTCCGCAACGCACCTTCTTTGGAACGAAGAAGTACTAGAAGAACATTTCCTTTGAATGGGAGGGCGACTTCACATCGTCCATCTAACCGGAGCTTGATGTTGCTTAAGAAATGTTCTTCACACAAGGTATTTTCTGGGGATTCCGCGGTAAAAAATGGAGCTTCTTCTAACTCTCGGAATTTACGTAAATTTACTTCAAGTTCGCAAGTTTGATGGAAGTTATTGACAAGTTGGTTTACTAAGGGTACACGTCCAAACAATATCCACCCGAATTTGGTCTTTTGTGCTACGGCTAACTTGGCATTTTCGGGTCTGACCAATTCTGGGAGCATTATGTCAGACAACACATCTGCACCTAGCAATAGATCTACCTTGGCTGGCTTAAAAAAGGTTGGGTCGGCTAAGCTCAAGCCATAGAGGTGCCTCCAATCGTCAATTGGAAGGCTCCGGGCCGGGATATGCTCAGACAGCGACTTGAAGCTAGATGGATTCGAAGGCTTGAAAGTGGCTGTTCTGAGTTATAATAACCCTGTAGGGGACGATTCTGGAGCGAATGATGCAGAAGTGAATGATGTGGCTGTTGGCAGCAATGACATCTATGGGAACTTGGACAATTGTCCGCAATATGGCTAAATGCAAGACAATTCCTACAAACCCCTAACCGACTTACACTCTGACGCCGATGTTCGTTGATGTTCATTTTAAGGAAACGATTGGATTTACGAATTGAATGCGCACCCTTATTGCACAGTTTGCACGTATATTTGGAAATACTTGCCTGCGAGTGAAAAGCATTGCGTTGCACTAAACTCTTCGTTGGTTCTCCCGATGGTTTTGCCTGCTTTTGACCTACTGCTTCCATAGTTCGAAACCTTGATTCGAGAAATTACTTGAATTCCTCAAAAGTGGCCAGTTCCTTGGCATCTTCCTTGGCACCAAGCCTCTCCTCCTACATCTGTTGCGTTTTGATCGGCAATTTTTGAAGCAGTACATACACCAACACCGCATCCCACTGCTGCTCTGGTGCCATCAAACTGTTCAGGTAGTGGACTACTTCAGTTGACGTATCCAACAATTATTTGAGTGATTCAGCACGTTCTTGGATTATGGACGGTTGGTTGAAGAGACAATTGAACTGCGTTTTGACCAGATATCGTCGTTGAACATACCTGCCCTCCAAAATAGCACAAGCCTTTGCGTAGTTTCCGTTAGCGATAGGTAAATGCGACAAAATCCTCTCTGCCTCGCCTGACACACTAGTTTTAAGATAGTGCAATCTTTGAGTATCTGACAAAGAGGAATACATTTGAGGCGTATATCTGCGTTGTGAGAAAGTGATGATGATGAACTTAAACCGTTTTTGGTGACATCGTCTTTAGTCCCCTTTGCTTTGTCCATTGCGTCGAGAAGATTATCCCTGTAGTCGAAGTATAGTTCACGAATTTGATCGAACACAGCTTCCACTTCAGAGCGTATGTCCTCTTCACCATCTAAACAGCTACCTAAACACTCCTCATACAAACATTCTGCCGACTCCAAAGTTTTCTCCAAAATAGACAAGCAGCCCAACAAATAATTTGCTGTCCTAGTACTTGAACCTCTTTCGCCGAAATTGGAAATATCCTTTTCCAATTGCGTAAGTATTCTATTTAACTTATTTTGTTTCTTATTGTGTTTATATGTATATTTTACGTTTATTTATAGAATAACAAGATAAGATATACGAAGGGTGGTACTCACGGTTGAAATCGTATTAGATGTCGATGCACACACAGCACACAGCTCACACAAACTTTCAGCTACTTCCGGACTTGGTTCTGGAATTATTTCGGCTTCTGTTTGCTCTTCAACTCCAGCAACTTGATGTCCTGGGGCCGAATTACTGCAATCGATAACGAGTGAGTGAGTAGCACTCGTCATCGAGTGATCGAATAGCCTCATCGAGATGATGGCACTCGAAAGCTAACGCATCGAATGAAAATAAAATTGTAGTAGAGGAATTCTTCTACAACTTACAAAGTGACGTTTCTCCGGTTGATAAAAACAAATTCAAAAATATTATTTTCAGTGAAATTGAAGTCTTAAGATGGATCTATTTTTTTTATTTGTCTTCGGATTCCGATGAAGAATATCGGGAACGCGTTGAGCGTCGAGGCTTAAGAGATAGGAGCAATCCTATTTCATTGACAAACCCTGCGTAAGTAGTAGCACACTCTCATTAAAACTTAAACAACATTTGTACTTTGCAGATTTATCCCAAGGTTTAGGGTAAATAAAGATGCATTCAATGACATTTTGAAAAGCCTTGAGTTCAAAGGACATATGTCAACTTCCGTACCCGCTGCATTGCAGTTAGCTGCAACCTTATCTTTATTAGGTAGTGATGGATACCAACATTCCATAGGTAAGTTCTTGGCACGAAAGAGCTACATCCAATAATATTCAAAGCCAATAGTACATATCATATGTATGTTCTTATTTTTAGGCAATGACTATCTTATTGGAATATGCCAAAGTGGCATTTCAAAAATAACATCCAGGGTTATAAAAGAAATGGAGGAGAAATTGTGCCCAACGCACACAACATTTGACAATGGAAGCAATAATTGCAAAAATTATTTTTTCCAGAAGTATAATATACCGGGTGGTAGGTTTGAACTATTTTTATAAGTTAAACTCCAACATTTATTTTTTCAGTTATTGGTTGTGTTGACGGAACACATTTCCGCTTACAAAAACTTAGCGCAAATGAGCACATCTTTCTCAACAGAAAAGGGTTTCATAGTCTAAACTACAAAATGCCTCATAAATATTTTCCTGTTTAAGATTTGTAACCATGAACTGAAAATCATTGCTGCAGATTGCAATTACGGAGGAGCGGCTCACGACTCATTTGTATGGAAGCACTCCGAGGAAAGGCGTTTACTTAAGCAAAACTACGAGAGTTCTACAAATGAAAACTCATGGCTTCTAGGTATTTTTCGTAAACAGTTGTGAAATGCTGGAAGAAACTTAATTGCTACTTTTCTTAATTTCCAGGCGATTCTGGGAATCCTTTGGAACCATGGCGCATTACTCCTTATAGAAATCCACTATTGGGGAGTAATGAGTCCCTATTTAATGATGTCCACTCTAAAGCAAGAAGTACTGTAGAAAGAGCTATTGGCGTTTTGAAAGGGCGTTGGAAAATTTTAATTTATAATAAAAGTGGAAGATATCATCCTAAAAAATCTTGCACGGTTTGGAAACGTGTGCTGTGCATTACATAATGTATGCATTGATTTTAAGGTTCCCTTCACAAATCCATACACTGATGATTCAAGAACAACCCTTGAAGTGGTTGATACTGGAAATGAGAATCTTACTTCAGTTGGTGAAAGAATTCGCAACTATATTAGGGTTAGGTTAGGGTTAGGTAAGAGTGGCTGTTGGAAATACCAACCCACTTAGGCCTATTGGCCCATTGGGATGCCACGTGGATCTATAATCCTCTTATTACTGGAACCAGTTTGAGCTTATAATAAAGCGTAGGAGACTGTTAACGTCTAAGTTTTCTAGATCGTTTAGGTCGTTGTAGAAGAAAGCTCCTAGATGAAGCTTTCTTCTCTGGTAGAGAGCTGGACATGTGCAGAGTAGGTGGAGGATTCTCTCCTCCTCTTCCTCGTCCATGCAGCTTCTACAGAAATCATTAGTAAAGGCGCCAAGCCTTCATGCGTGCTTGCCTATGAGGCAGTGTCCAGTAATGACACCTATTATAGCGCTGAGATGTTTCCTATCTAAAAGGATCAGACACTTAGAACGACTCAGATCCAGCGTTGGCCAGTTTGCCCAGCAATTCACCTAAGGTCTGTTCTTTTATTGCCATCCAACTTTAGTGTTAGTTTGCACGTAGCGATTGATATACCTATACTACCTTTTTACGGTAGGATAGGTAGTGGTTTCAATTTTGGCGAGTTCATCAGCTCTGCAGTTCCCTGGAATGTCTCTGTGAATGTTGAACTGCTCTGCCATCTCCATGAGAGATGATCGGCATTCAAGGGCGGTTTTAGAATATAATGAGACCGAGTCCAGGGACTTGATGGCGGCTTGACTATCCGAAAATATGCGGATATCCTTTGCAGATGTCACGTTTTTCTTCAGCCAGCACAGAGCTTCTTTAATCGCCAAAATTTCCGCCTGGAACACGCTACAGTGATTTGGAAGACGGAAAGAGAGGCTTAGATTTAGCTTATCTGAGAAAACACCGCCACCAACTCCGTTATCGGTTTTAGATCCATCTGTGTAGAGATGGATTGACTTGTCCTCCATGAAAGCATCCTCATCCCAGAATGATCTAGAGGGGAAGCTTACATGGAAGTTTTTGTCAAACCAAAGTTCAGGTATGGTGTAATCGGTGTTCTCTGTGAGGATTCCTAATGTATTAAGAATGTTGGCGTGCCCAAATGAATTATTTGTCCACTGTTTAGTCGCTTTAAGGCGAATAGCTGCAGTCGCAGCTACTTGCTTGCTAAAAATGTCGAGGGGTGTCAAGTGAAGCAGAATATCTAATGCCGCAGAGGGGGTAGACCGCAAAGCTCCGCTTGTGCATAGACATGCTGTTCTTTGGACTCTGCTTAATTTAATGCGGTTGACTGCATTTTCCAAGGCCGTCCACCAGACAACCACCCCGTAAGTAAGTATCGGTCTTATGACCGAGATGTATAGCCAGTGGATTATGCGAGGTTGACGGCCCCATTTGTTCCCAATGTCTTTCTTGCAAGAGAATAAAGCTATTGTAGCCTTATTGACTCTTTCTTGAATGTTAGGTTTCCAGTTTAGTTTCCTGTCAAAAATGAGACCCAGATATTTTGTATCGTATCGGAGAAAACAAAACTGGTACCGTTTACTGAAGGAGGGTCTATGATTGGAATTTTATATTTCCTAGAACAGAGGAAAAGGTCAGTTTTATGGGGGTTTATTCCCAAGCCACAGCGATCTGCCCAGCGGGTTAATCTATTGAGATTTACTTGGAGGACTTCTTTAATGATATTGAGATGTTTCCCTGAGACGGGAAACGTCATCCGCATAGGCAATCACTCTGCTACCACCCGCTTCCAGGTGTATCAATAGTTCATTAACTACTAAGTTCCAGAGAAGGGGAGAGAGGACACCGCCTTGCGGCGTACCTCTGCTGACATATCTTTTAGCAGAAGTCTCACCCAGTTTGGAGTTGATAATTCTGCTTTTTAGCATTACACTGATCAGCTCCCCAAGTGAGCCGTCTACCTGCAGAGTTGACAGCGCAGTCGTGATTGCGGATGTGTTGACGCTGTTAAAGGCGCCCTCTATGTCTAGGAAAGCAACCATTGTGTACTCCTTATATTGTAGGGAACGTTCGATGTGGCTAGTCAGAGAGTACAAAGCCGTTTCCACCGACTTTCCTTTACAGTAGGCATGTTGAGCCGTAGACAGAAGTCTCGGATCAACTTTAGCTCAAATATGGATATCAATCAGTCGTTCTAAAGTTTTCAGAAGGAATGATGATAGACTTATAGGTCTGAGATCCTTTGGGACTACATGAGAATATTTTCCAGCTTTGGGAATGAATACTACATTGACTTCTCTCCATAACAGTGGAATGTGGACAAGTTCTACACAGCTCCTCACAATATTTTCTAACACTGGTAGAATAATAACTGAGGACCTCTGTAGCTCGGCAGGTATTATACCGTCCGGACCAGCAGACTTGTATGAAGCCATGCAGCGCCCAGAGCAGTTTGTCTCTCGTAATCAGACCATGAATTTTGGTCACGGTTGCAGTAGGCCTGTTTGGGCTGCTACTGGCCGCGAGTTGGGAGCTACCTGGAAAGTGGGTGTCCAGAAGCAGGTTGAGTGATTCATCACTTGAGGTTGGGCAAGAGCCATCTGTTTTTTTTCAAACAGCTAGGCATCATAGGATTTGTAGAGGGGATTTTTCTTAGCCGCGATGCCTCAGAGGTTTCTGTGATTTTGTCACAGAATGACCTCCAGGATTGTCGCTTTGCCTTCATCAGTTATTTTTTTGTATAATTTGAAGGATTCTTTATATGAGTCCCAGTCAGTCACTTTTCTTGTGCTTTTTGCTGCGTTGAAAAGTTTTCTACAGGCGTTTCTGAGCAGTCCCAGTGCCGATGTCCACCAATGTGGCTTTTTCTTGCCTCTTGGTTGAATAAGAGGGCAGGAAGCGGCCATAGCCTTATTGGGAGCTAGAGCAAATCCCCTCACTTTCATGTCAAGCTCATTGGTGTTACGCGGGGGACTTGATAGTTCAGAGGATAGCGTTTCCGATAGTATTCCTCTGTATTTTGGCCAATCATTTTTCCGGTAATTCCGGGAAGATGGTTGGCTGGCGGGAGCATCACTCAGAGTGAATTGGATGTATCTGTGATCTGAAAAGGAGTGTTCAGACGACACCATCCAGTTCGTTAGCCTTTGAGTGGTGCTGTCGGAGACAAGAGTAATATCTAACACTTCTTGTCGGTTTCTAGTTATAAAAGTGGGCTCATTGCCAAAATTGCAAATTAAGAGGTTAGTACTTAAAATATAGTCTAAAAGTGTCTCACCTCTATCATTGAGGTCGGTACTGCCCCATACCGTGTGATGTGCGTTAGCATCGCATCCGATTATATGGCCAGTTTTTTGCCTTCCAACTTAAAGTGCCACCCTTTTTAGGTTATCACTAGGGAGAGGGCCCACTTGGTCGTGGCCAAGGTAAGCCGATGCTAGCCAGTAAGAGCCTTTGGCATATACATTAAGGCTACGTTTAACTAATTTACAAGTTCTAATCTTACCTTTGTCTGTTGTATAGAGCGGAGCATATGTGGGTGTCCTAAGTCCACGAACCACGCCTTCTACAATCTATGGTTCCTGGATTAGGATTATGTCTTCTGCGTTTTTTAAAAGATGTAGAATGAGTGCGGCCGAAGCCTTTTTTGAGTGGTGGAGATTAATCTGGAGAAACCGTATCATTGCTACAGTTTTCCAGAGTCACCTCCACCACGTTGTTATTGAGGTCCTCTGATTCGCAGTTATATTAAAAACTCTCTGAATTAAAAAAAAAAAAAATCATTTTAATATATTTACAGATTTATTTGCATATTTATGTACATACTTCATCAAAACAAAATAACATTCAACAAGAAACATAGTCAAAACATAAATCCTAAAGAAAAATAACGTTAAACTAAATCACATTCATTAAAAATCAAAATCAAAGCATTAATTCTTCAAAAAGATAAAGTTAATAACACAGGATATGAGTAACTACCAGTCTCTTAAGCGTTTGTACTAAGATTTTCGAAGTATTTCTAACTGTAGTTTTTTATCTCCATTTTTAATTGATTTAAGTTCATAAAAATTCGATGCTTTTCTTCTTTTTCTTTCTAAAAGCCTTTCTTGTACTTTTAAATTCCGTTCCTCGAAGTCTGTAAGGCTAATTTTATGTTTTATGAAAATGACTAGTAATAGTATTAATAGTAATGCTCCACTAGCCTATTATGGAGGCGAAAAACTGCGAGTTATGCTTAAAGTTTTGTGCAAACAATGTGATGGCCTAAAGGTTTCTCATATACGAGTAAATGCTCAAAGCTTGCATGCAGAAATTGATGAATTTAGGGATGGCTTTGTGGGGTCAAATATATGTAGATGTTATATGTGTTTCTGAAACCTGGTTTCAAACTGAAATAAAGGATGTTGTATACAGTTTACCTGGTTACAAATTAATGCCTGCAGATAGATGTAATCGTGTAGGTGGTGGTACAGCAATTTATATTCGAGACAGCATACATTTTAAGCCAGTTGTAAAATCAGACGCGTCATCTTTGTTTGAATATTGTCTCATTGATATTCCAAACGGATCCAGCAGTTGTTTGCTTGGAGTTATTTATCGCCCCAATAAACATATTGACTTTTCTAGGTTATATTTTGAACTTGGGCGCTTCTCCTCTCTTTACCTAGAAGTGATCCTTTGTGGAGATTTCAATTGTGATTTGCTTCAGAAAGATACCTCACTCAGTTTTCTCACTAAAACAAAAAGTTTTAGCTTATCAATAGTCAACACTGCAAATCCTACACATTTTTCATCAAATACTTCTACACTTTTAGATTTATTTTGTGTCAATAATATCGGCAACGTTCTGCTTTATTCTCAACTTGAGGCACCTGCAATCTCAAGGCATGTTTTAATGTTTGCGACTTTTAAAGCTACTCCACAGGTTAAATCAACAGTCTATAAGTATAGGGACTTTAAGGCTGTTAATGCAAATGCCCTAGAAAATAGTATTCACGAAATAAACTGGCAAATGATTTTATCAATGACATCACCGGATGATCAAGTTGATTTTATTCAAAGTTCAGTAAACCAACTTTTTAATATGCATGTACCGCTGAAAACAAAACTTTCTGGTATGGAAAGAAAATGTTGGTTTACGGCTGACATACTTATTTCTATTAAGCAAAGGGATCAAGCGTACATGCGATGGAAGCGCTTTCGCGTTCCTGAATTGCTCTCTACCTTTCGAGCCTTACGAAAAAATGTGTGCAAAAAAGTAAAAGAAGCAAAATGTAGACTGTATTCAAAACGCTTAAACAAAAACATACCATCAAAAACCTTATGGAAAAATATTCGAGAGCTTGGTGTTGGTCGACAAAGAGAACATTGTTCCCTGGATGTATGTCCCAATTATTTAAATGAACATTTCTCCAAAGTTCAAAGCAGTAGTAATCAAAATACTTCACTTGTAGAGGAAACTTTTCAGGATGTTGATCCTGAATATGATGATTCTCAAACTTTTAGTGGATCGTTGAATGGGATTTTGCCGCTTGTTGACCCTGTACAAAACACTGCTGAAGCAAACGAAACTTACCGGGTTGTGGACCATGGTAGTGGACATTCCTTTCAATTTCAAAGGGTGAATGATGCGGATGTTTTAAGTGCTGTACTTAAAATAGAATCATCAGCTACTAGCTTTGATGAAATACATCCACGCTTCATCAAAATGATCCTACCCCACATTCTTCCTGTGCTAACACATGTTTTTAATACTGTAATAACAACGTCTTCTTTTCCATCTCTTTGGAAATTGGCTAAAGTTATACCAGTCTTAACAAAAACAGCTACTCGATTATCACAAGAAGAGTTTAGACCAATCTCAATTGTGTCATTTCTGTCAAAGATTCTGGAAAAAATTTTACACAATCAAATCTCAACCTTTTTAAAGGCATTCAAACTCTTAAGTGAAAATCAATCCGGTTTTAGACCAAATCACAGTTGTGTATCCGCTACTCTTAAGATTTCAGACGATATTAGAAATGCTATGGATAATGACTTGGTTTCATTTTTAGTTTTCTTAGGCACTCGACAAAATTAATCATAAAAGACTTATTAAAAAACTAATACAAAGTTTCGATTTTCACACACAGCTGCAAAACTGATTTTATCATACGTTAGCGGAAGAAGCCAAGCTGTTGTTATTGGTAATAAAAGTTTCCATCCTTTAAATCTTTTCTGTGGGGTTCCTCAGGGATCTATTCTTGGTCCACTCTTATATCACAATCTGAATATTCTTCAATCGATTTGTATACTGACGATGCTCAAATTCCTATAAGCTGCAAGTTAGGCGTGATTGAAGATGGTGTTGTGAAATTGAACTCTGATTTAAAAAGAATACTTCGCTGGTCCAATACAAATGGTTTTCACCTTAATCCACAAAAGTCCAAATGCTTAATTATTTACAAAAATAAACTCGATAACAGCTACTTTTCTGCAGTTTATCTCGGAAACGAACAAATTGAATATGTCGATAAAGCTATGAACTTAGGCATTCTATTTAATTCTACCCTTACCTGGGATGACCATATTCAAACTGTTGTTGGAAAAATATATGGATCCTTACGGAGTCTTTCACTTTCGAAGCAATTTACTCCTCAACACGTTCGACTTAGGTTGGCAAAGACTTTGATCCTTCCTGTGATAACATATAGGTGCCAATTGTTTACTAGCCACAACTCAGAAACGAAAAGAAATCTAACTGTGGCTTTCAATAATATAACTCGATATGTATACAATCTCCGATGATATGACCATATTTCAAACTACACAAGTAACATACTAGGCTGTAATCTTTACACGTAGTTTAAGTATTTTTCCCTTAAAACATTGAACAAAATCATTTTAAACAAAGAACCTTCATATCTAATTCAAAAATTACAGTTTACTAACTCATCTCGTTCTTTTATGATACTGCAACCAAGGTTCACTTGCAGAACCTGGGAGCGTCAGTTTTTCGTTTATGCCATAAAGCAGTGGAATAGCTTACCCTCTTTCATTAGAAGGCTTCGCGGCACCACACAATTTGAGACGGTTTTATTCAGATACTTAGTAAATAATTAAATTTAATATTTAGTGTAATAAAGAATTTTGTTTTGTCATTATGAATATGAATTTAGTTTATCATTTAAATCATTTAAATCAATAATAACTGAATGTATAAATAGTAATTATAATTGATTTGAATTTAAGTCTAACTATACTTTTTATAACTTTTACTATTAATTATAGTAAAAGATTTTTTTGGAAATATATAAATAAATAAATAAATAAAAGTCTAGATGTTTGTCGAATTTTTTGACTTTAACTTTTTGATAAGAATATTCTTCTTCCAGTTTCTTCTTTAACAGAAAAAGTTTGGAATCTCCGTTCTTTAAATTTATTTTTCTCTGCAACGGCGAAGGCTGTGGGACTTCCGAATCCAATCCAGAATCCGGAAGTGTAAAATTGTTGCTGTTTGTTCCTGATGCAAAATCAGCCTCTTCTTTGTTAGGGAGCTCATTTGCCGCGGTTGCAGACAAGGTTGAAGTGCACATGGTTTGCGGCTCCGAATGATCGTGCGGATATGCCTTCCACTGCAACATCCAGCCCACTCGCTGTTAGCAATAGCTCAGCAGCTTCTCTTTATAGGCGCCACCACCGGTTTTCATTTTTGATTGTTTATTAAACGATAATTTGTTTTTCACAAGGTACTTTTGATTTGCAAAAGTCTACCAAAGAGTTCATTGATTTATTTAATATAAAAACAAAATATGATTACCTTTCTCCAAACTTTTACATCTTTTACTAATGGCCCTTCTGCATTACGCATATCTGTTAGCTGCTGTCATAGTCACAGCAATGTTGCCTTCCCCTGCTGGCAATTTGGCAAAGTATTCTTTGCTAAATCCGGATGTTTGGCCATGAATTCACTAAGAATATTTTTTTGAAGGTAATTTATTTTCTTTAGATTAGACCTAAATAAAAAACATTTACATTATGCTAGTAAATTCCTTTAAAAATAAAAAATTAAAAAAAAATACTCACATCTTTGTTATTTTGCTTGGCGACTCGTCAGCACAACAGTGTTCTAATGTAATGACGCACGAAAACGTTTGCTGTCATCTCAAATATCGATACCGAGTACTAGATCACTAGAGCGGTAGTGCCAAATCCTCACCTTTCGATGTCAAGTTACTCGTTATCGATTGCGGTAATTCGGCCCCTGGTTCCAGCAATTTGTAGAATGTTTCGCCTGCAGCACAGTTTTTTTTTCTTTTTTTCAATATTGTCTTTATTTGTATGTATGCAAATATTTACGTGTTTAGTATTTAGACAATACGATTTGAATTGATTCAAATCAGTTGGAGTTTTAAGTTGATATTCCTTGTTTGATGTGAATATCAGAATATCAAATCCGACTTGAATGGACCAAAAATGTTCGTATTTCAATTTACCGAAAAGAGCACTGTTTTCCTCCAACTGCGTTATTTTTCTTAAGTTGTATTAAAAGCGAAAAAACTAAACCGCTCGCTTGTACGTTATAAGAAGAAATCGCTTTATTTGCGTTTTATTGACATTCATTACAATATAATCGTACAATTCTATTGGGATATTGGGACACTCAAAATAAATTTGCGTAAATGGTGGGTGCGTTCCGAACTTCCGCACTTCGTTGTCTCCGCTAATCACAAATGTAAGGGTTGGGTGCCTTGAATAATTGGAACGATTTGGTGACGTCATCGTCGTCAGCAGCGGGAATGGGATCAATCGTTATTACCTTGATAAGTAGCTCAGTACTGCACAAAACAGACTGGTGGGTCAGCGAACTATATACTCACAGTGGCCATCAGGTAATAATAATTTATATTAAACAGCAAAGGCCATTATACGCCCTAAGCTAGCGGTCCCAAAATGGAAAGATAAACTCTTCAACAAGAATACCGTTACAATTCCAAATAATTCTTCTACATTTCTCGGCCATATGTTGAGATCTTAACGCCGTCCAAATAAGATCTATGGGAACTCTTTCGAAAGCTTTTTCAAGCCGATTAAGACAATATGCCGATCCTATGAAGATTCGCGATGTTTTACCTAAGAACCGCGACTTATTTACGTAGCCCTGCCTCCGACAAAGTCACGTTGACTGCAATGAATTTTAATTATATTACGTTGCCGACTGTCAAGAACTCTCTCATATATTTTCGTAATATGTGAACATTTCTCGTATCGCCTTTACCTTTATACAGTAGAGCAAAAAAGCTCGTCCGTTACTGGTGTATATATATTCGCCCTGGTAGACAGGCAATAACAAGTTTAGTGCAAAAATGTGAGTCTACATATTCGTTGTGTGATGTTGCGGTGTCAGTGAGACAACGGGTTGGTTGAAGTGTCGAATATATCGCTGCCGTTCAGGCGTCCGTAGCAAATGATCCAAATCAGTCAATTCCACGGCGTTCTCAAGAATTGGGCATTGCTCAGACCACATTATGGCGTATTTTGCGTAAGGATCTTGGTTTACACTCATACAAGATCAAGCTGACTCAATAATTGAAGCCGATGGACCATTTGAAGCGAGTACGTTCTTCGATTGGGTTCTGGGGAAGATGCGCCAAGATGATGAATTTCATCGCAAAATCGTCTTTAGTGACGAAGCTAATTTTTGGCTCAATGGGCTCGTGAATAAGCAAAATATGCGTTATTGGTCGGGTGAAAATCCACATGTGCTTCATGAATCACCACTTCATCCACAAAAATAACTGTTTGGTGCGGTTTGCATGCCGGTGGCGTTATTGGGTCATATTTTTTCGTCGACGATGACGATCGTCACGTTACTGTGAATGGTCAGCGTTATCGCGCCATGATCACCGAATTGGAAGATTTTTTACTTGGACGACATGTGGTTTCAACAGGATGGTGCCACAAGCCACACAGCACACGCTACAATCGATATATTGAAGAGTAAGTATGGTGAGCGTGTTATCTCAAGACATGGGCCAGTCGATTGGACGCCTCGTTCGTGCGATTTAACGCCGCTTGACGCCGACGAGGTTAGAAGAGCTCAGAGCCAACATTGAACGCGAAATAGCGGCCGTTTCGGCCGAAATGTGTGCGTTGAAAATTGGGTCCAACGAATCGACCGCTGCAAACGTTGCCCGCGGTGGCCATATGAACGAAGTCGAGTTCCATTCATAAATGTTTTGATTGTACTTCAAGCCGATAATAAAGATTTCGAAAGATCTCAAATGGTTAGCGTTTTATTTAAAAAAAAAGTTGTCAAGTCCTTATTGGAAAAGCCTATACGTTGAAAGAATAACTCTATTAATTCCCGATAACATGCCTGATATCGCACGTGCACGTTTAGCTACAGCTTTCGTCGATCCGTTTTACATAGTTTAACTCAAGACGGACTTTATCGTTTGCGTTGCTTCTACTATACTCAGTCCACGCTTGCCCTTTCTTGCATAACTCTATTTTCATAGATTTGAAATAAAATGTAATTAACGCAGTACAAAGGCGTTTAGAAGTTATGTAGAGCTATAAAGCAAACAGACTTAGGTGTATTCGCTTAAAAAAATACTGATTCTTCAAGGATAGCGATACATTACGTGCTGCTTTATCCTTAAGGCAATTTTCAACCTTTTATCTTTTCATGACAAAAGGGATCGAAACATTTCTCCAAAGTACAATTGTTCTAGAATTATGGCAAACACATAAAGAAGCCCCTTGTTATACATGTTGACACATCTTTGTGAAAAAGGGTTTCCGCCTCGATGTCTAAGTCATGTGTTTTTTTTTTTGAAAACGATCTCTCTAGAACACATAGCATTTGTAGCAATTGTCAGCACATTTTACATGTACACATATGTACTCGTATATGGTTATATTTGTGTGGGGATTTACTTTTCATCTCTCATTTCTCTTTTGAAATTTATAACCGTACCAATCCATCTTCGTAAATTATCCGGATGGCGGACATCAGCATTCTTGCAGAGAGTGTGTCTACGTATATATGCATATACGTATATATATGTTGCTCTTAAACAAACATAATTAAAGGATAACCGAAATACGTCGACTGAAACGGTGGTCTATAGCGACAAGGAATAATTAGAATTCAACTTTCCCACCGACGAAATTTCAAAATGTTCAACACGGAAGTTGGAAATTTACATGTATGGTAGTCGCAACCCGGTAATAATATTACTTGATTGCGGGTGTTTAAGTTTCGTTTACACCTCGAACAGGTTTGCTCATAAACATCCACCCGTACCAGAGCGTTAAGTTTTCCAATTTCACCAGTCGAGGTGTTTGCTTCATGAACATTTTCAAATGCCCCCCAGGCTGGTTCTTACCAAACAACTCACAACACTTTCCTTCCCTAGAAATACATATTTCTCAAAACGGCGGCACAAAATTTCTTAGATATTACATAGCGGCCGTAGTAGAAAAGATACCTTCGTAAAGTGCAAGTGATCTGACAGGGTGGCGAATTTAAGCCATTAAGTGTACACAAAGGGAAGATATGAAGTCAAAGTCACAATGTGTCGTTCGGGCACTCGCCTGTTGGCAGATTTTATAAGTACTCGCAAAAATAACGTGTTAATAAGACATGTGCCTGGGATGTTGTTACCGTGAATAGCGTCACGATTTTCACAACGCCCGAGAAGAGCTTGTTTCAAATTTGTCCTGCAGTTGACAGTTGACAGTCATATTAAAGTAAGCTAAACGTTTTTAGAGCTTATGTTGAAAAAGACCTGAGTTATTTATTTTAAAGGGATATTTGTTGATTCAACACATGGAAGACGAGTTTTTCTACTTGGCGTTTTAATAATAACATTAACAATTTGCAAAGTCTTTGTCTGGCAGTCATTTTGAGTCTTTTTTTCACTCGTATAATGTTTATGCGAATGTATCTTCATCTTTGTTACAGACAGAACAACATTTATACATAAGTATGTACTCCACCAATGCCATAGATTTGTTAGTATTGTTACAAAAACCAGAAAAAGAAGAACATTTTAGAAAACCAAGAAAAACGTCCCTGCATTACGTTTGTTTGGTATGGTTTTTTGACTGCTTGAAGAGGTTTGTTCTATTTACCAAACATGTTGGAGCATTCAGCCGTATAAAGAAGACTAACGTTCAAGTAGTGTTGGCATTTTCCATTGGTTTCTGTCCGGAAGCTGGGCAATTTGGACTCCAATGCAACACTAGAAACTTCTTCTGACTTTGCTGTCAAAATTTCTTATTTCGCAATTTCTTTGCTTGGCAAAATGACAGAAGATCGATTTATTGAGCTAAATAATTATAAAATTGTGAACGATTCCAACAACGAAGCCACACACAGCCGATTGCTCAAAAACAAATATCTGGTTTGGTACACAATACTATTTGACGTTTATATTTACAAGTATATGCGTTAGTACATTTTGACGACATAATGCTCAACCAAACTGAAGCTAATGTCAGAATTGGATAAAAAGTTTCCTCAACTAACTTCAAATAGACAAGTATAATAGGATTTTGAAAAAGTACCCATCTGTCAAGTCAAGTTTTCATTTGTTTTATATTTTGATCGCGAAAATTATTTTCAATCGTGTATGAAAAATCAATGAAAATAATCAATTACTAAGTTCACCACACCTTCCATTTTTTTTTCGCTTTTTCTAACCTTAAAAGAGAATTATTATAAAATAAATTTTGTTCTTTCCAATATTAGAGAAATAAATTTATTTCTCTCAACGAAAACCACTGTTTTCTGCAATTGTAAATAGCAATTACAATAGTTGGTTAGCTGTCAAATTTTCGTACGAAATGGGATTCTGGTCGCACTTTACGTACGAAAGCTAAAGTGAACGAAAACTCGACGAAACTAAGCAATCCGGCAGAATGGGTGCAGGATACAAATCGTTTGTATTGTATTCGCACATTTGCGTACGTACACGTATGGATCCTTTCGCTTATTATATGCAACGCTACAACAGATACAAGGAAAAAAAAGAAAACAGCGGGCTACGTAAAAATGTAGTAAATCAAAAGGAGAATTTTTAGAAGAAGGAAAGTAGTAGTCACAAGTGAGGAGTCGAGCTGCCATCACATCGGAAGAGCACTGCATTAACAGAACCGACAAAAAAAATAATTTTAAATAATGTATATAAAACAAAAAGTTTACCTCTGGGGAACATCATTTTTGAAGTTTCCTTTTTTTGCTTTTTGTATCCGATTGAAACCCGGCGCTGGTATCGGCCGATTTCGGATGAATTTGTTATAGTGTTATACTAGGCAAATATTTTGACTGATTTCAACATAACAAGGGCCAAAGGCCAGATGATCCATTCCCCCCCAACCAAATTGACAAAGCAGCACCTAAATCGCAGTTTCAGTTCTAACGTTTATAGTAGACGCAAAAGGCTGCATACATAACATATTTGAGGATGCGATTTCGCTATTAGAAATTTCCTACAAAAGAAAGGTTGATGATTTTAAGATAATAAGTGGTCGCCCGACTTCAAGCGAAGATCAGCAGTAAATGAAAAATGTGTATATTAATTACATACTCACGTATTTATAACCAGAGTTAATTTCTGTGAATTTTTGGGCATAATTTACGAAGTCTGTCTGGAGTACGACGTTTATTTTTATTTCACTTGTTTCTTATTTAACTTAACAATATATACAAGTTCCTGTGAAGCCGTTGCTTTTCTGCAGAAGATTGTATTACAAAAAGTATATACAGATTGAGCTAAGCTTAAGTTTTATTTTTTACAGATATTAGTTCTTTGAAATCGTTGTTGATTGCATTTCAATACTAAAACTTAAGAAGAGATTTTTTAAGTATTTTTTTTTTTATTTTAAAATTAGTTATGTTAGTAAGTTCAGTAATAATCGTTAATTTGAAATCATCAGACGTTCTGAAATTCTGTGCCGAAAAAAAATTCTAGGAGTACTGGTGTTGAATACGAGTACATTAATTTGTCTTTCAACAATAAAAGCTTTAAAATGAGTTCCGGAGAAGATAACTCTAGGATTCAATTTTTTACACCTCCAGTGTTTGTGCTCGATTACAGTAACGAATTGATTCTGACGAGATACAAACAACTTTAACCTCAAAAAGAAAGGACAAAATTCTATCGATCTGAATTTTACAAAATAAGGCAGCAGAGCAGTGTATTCTTTATTCCGTGACGCGAAAATTTCCTACAAGAAAATATCTATCGATATTATTCTTAACATCATTAGTGAAAACTTTGATAGCTACAATCAATACGAGTATATGCCGTGTTTAAACTACTCATGATCTATCAATAGCAAGGTCTTTTAAACCCATGTTGTATGGGCTTAATGAACAACACATTGAATCCCTTAAACACGAACTTATATCTTGAGGACTTGAAACTTTACAAAACATTAACATGAGCTATGCTGCATTTACTGACGTCCTTTATCTTGTTTTTCTTGAGTGTGGCTCTACTAAACTAAATGATCTTAAAAAAAATGTTCGATCCATATTTAGAACAGAAGTCAAACGGGGTTTCGCCCGAAGACAACGCAACAATGTTGATACAATGTTACTATTGCCAAATGTTTGGGCATGGCCAAAAAAATTATCAAATTAAAACGAAAGATCACTATACTAAAGATTACCAGCGTAAAAAGCAGACAAATCTGCCGATCTAACTTGTGAAAGTCGCAAATCATTTTACGAAATTAGAACGGCTCTCAAATAAAAATAATTCACAAGCGATGAAGTTTGGTATACTAAAACTTAATCAACCTCAACTTAACGCTCTCATTTCGCGGAGAAAAAATGTACTGCAACCAGCGAGCTTTTCTCCTTGGAAGAAATCAACGTTCTCACTGCTGAAATGATTACTCTGCGTGAGAAATACAAAACATAAGCCGATCAATTTATCATAATACTCGTAGTATTGCTCAATTAGCCTTTAACTATTTACATCAACAAGTTAAATAGATATGAATGTTGGATTAAATGTAATATGTTGAATGCTATAGATATTCGAAATAAGACTTTAGAATTTCTTACTTTTTTAAACTCACATAACATTGTCGTATGTAACTGTATATGGGAGAAAGTTTGGAGGCGTTACCATCGCTGTTAAAATAATTAAAATTGTTTGTCCTGGTGGTCGGGCTTCAGCACAAATGCGTGATGACCTAAGACGCGATTTACGAAAACTAGCTAGTCTCAACGGGGTTTTTCTAATTGGACGCGATCTTAATTATCGGCATAGAAACTGGGGTTGTCTAAGAGCGAACTCGTTGGGAAATATCCTCGCTGACCTTCATTCTTGACACTCGTTTCGTATCTTATAGCCTCCTCATCCAACATCATCGAACGATCAAGGAAGGATCTCTATTAACACCTGCTTGTTAGGATTGGAAGGTCCTGGTTGATACGTTGACCGATTGCCAACGGTTGCAATCTATGTTGCACAACGAAATGTACGCCTTGGAACCAACACCCAAGAAATTAGAGAACCGTTACGAGCGAAAGATAAGTTAAAGACGAGCAGAGTTTCCCCTAAGTGTTATGAACACAAAAGAGCTTTTTATTTTATTCTTGTGATAGTATTTATACAGAATTTGATCACAGTTTTCACATATTACATTATTTGTTAACGTTTGAAATTTTAAGCGAATTCAACAAATACCAAAATATAGCGACTGGTATACAAAAAGCGCCAGATTTGAATCTGATCAGCATATTAGTTAATACCATCAGAAAATACTTTGTATTCAACATCATCCAATACAACATCGGATGTACTTTTGTTATCCACCAAACAACTTGAAGGTACTCGTACTTATATTACATTAGAGATGATTTATGCCAAAGTTGTTGCAATAGAAGAGAATCAAAAACAACAAATCTCTGCACTTCAAGCCAAAAATCTAGAATACGAAAAAAGAATCAATTCGCTTGAAGCAATGGTCAACAACCTGGAACAACAACTACTTAGAAATTCTATAGAGATTTTCAACGTTCCTGCCATCAAAACAGGCATGTCTCTAAATGATGTTGTACTTAAAGTGTTCCGTGAAGGTTTGAGCGTAAACTTAGATGAGAGAGATGTTGATCAATGTTACTTGAAGAAAATCAAATTGTCCAAACCCACAACAAATGGCAATACGACTAACAAAAATATTCTTCAAGTAAGACTAGTGTCTCATCTAAAGGGTCCGCCATCTAACGTTTTATTTTTTCAACTAGTGCTTATTTCGTGAATGGTAACACTTAGCTCATGTCTGATTTGACAGATAATTAGTTTTATCCTTCCGGCTAATAATGGAAAATAATTTCATTCAAATGGCTGCCTCGGCTGGCCATGCAGTAGCCTACACGATCGGTCCAATTTTTAAGCACATTATCGATTGTGTGCAGCTGTATTTCACCAATGGCTTCACGAATATTGTCCTTTAAAGAGTCAATTGTCTCTGGCTTGTCGGCGTAACACTTATCTTTTACGGCACCCCACAAATAATAGTCCAACGGTGTCAAATCGCAGCTCCGAGGTGGCCAAACGACATCAGCTCTGCGGCTGATAATGCGATCTTCAAAAACAGGGCGCAAAACATCGAGTGTAGCTTCGGCTGTGTGGCACGTAGCGCCGTCCTGTTGAAACCAAATGTTGCCAATATCCTCCTCTTCAATTTTTGTGAACAAAAATTCGTTCAACATGGCCCGATAATGATCGCCATTGACTGTAACGGCCACTCCTTGCTCATTTTCGAAGAAAAATGACCCAATTATGCCTCTGGACCAAAATCCGCACCAAACAGTGACTCGTTTTGGGTACCCTTTATGTAAAGAAAAAATACTCAAAGCAAAGAAATAAAATAGAGAGAAACTAACCACGAGCCTACTCAATACCGAAGGAAGAAAAGAGAAAATGTACGTTAATGAGTGCTTAACTTATGAAACAAGGAAAATATTAAAAACTGCAAAAACAATGATGACAACGAAAGGGTACAGATACGAGTATGTATGGACGACGAATTTCACTGTGTACATGCGGAAAGAAGAGGGTGATAATTATGTAAGAATAAATTGTGTTGCTGATCTTCTTAGATTATGAAGATTAGTAGTTCTATCCCACTCTCTCATTCAAATTTATGTGCATTCCCAATTCACTCCATTAGTACTGTAAAATATTGTTTTTGTCTACACCAAAATACTCGTATACGAAGCATGAAAAAAATTTTTTTGATTTTCTTAGCTCATCTTGAGTCTATGTCGAAATTTACCTGTTGTTGTTGTCTTGAGTGAAATTTGGATTTATGAAAATGAAGTAGATTCCTATCAAATAGAAGGATACACTTTATTCTCAAAGTGTAATGAGTTTTATTCTGCTGGAGGTGTTGCCGTTTATGTGAGAAATGGATTAATGTGTGATTGTTTGTGCATTAATTTATCACGTGCTGACGTACTAAAGTTATCGCTTACGTTTGAAGA
This sequence comes from Volucella bombylans, assembly GCA_949129095.1. Taxonomy (NCBI): domain Eukaryota; kingdom Metazoa; phylum Arthropoda; class Insecta; order Diptera; family Syrphidae; genus Volucella; species Volucella bombylans. The sequence goes on along the minus strand of OX422143.1, from coordinate 19,203,903 downwards.
TATTGATTATACTTTTTTGTGTATTTACCGATTACACGGTTTTGCAAAGAGCGCGTAGCTCAACTTCGTCTAAAAACTTAATTGTTTTAGGAGATATCAATATTGATATTCTTAATGAATCTAACGTTGATACGGGAAATTACTTGTTGACTATGGCTTCGAATGGTCTTAAGAGTTAGCTCTGAAAATATTGAATCTGCTTCCGAAACAGTAAAATATTCTATGGATTTCAATAAATTAAAAGAACTTTTAACTTTTGAATGTTGGGAATCGGTTTACTGTGAAAATTATCCTTCCATTGCTTTTGATTTACGAGTATTTATTGAAACTATTCAAAAGCATATCAAATCGAGTACTTTCGTAAAAAATCTTGCAGGTAAAAACAAATATTTAAAACCTTGGATGACCAATAGTCTTCTTAATAAGATAAGGAAAAAGAGAAAATTGCATTCAAAATGTAAAAAACATCAAAGTAACTCAAGACTTAAGAGATATTATGTAAATTTTTGTAAATTTGTGAATAAAGAAATAGTGGACGCTCGCAACAACTTCTATGGTGATATGTTTACGAGAGCTAAAGGTAATGTACGCGAAGAGTGGTGAGTAGTAGATAACATTTTAGGAAAGGTTAAAAGCGGCGTTAAGATTGATAGCATTGAAGTGGGGGGAATTATGGAGCCAGGTCTTGGGAATATTACTAATATTTTTAACGATTATTTCTCTGAAGTTTCTGAGAAATTAAAACCAAGTTTTGATCCTTGTATATCCTGCAACTGTTCCTCTTCGTCAGATGTCTCTTTTATGGATGATGCTCAATGTAATAGTTTTGTTTATAATCCGATTACACCAATTGAAGTTTATAAAACTATCTTGTGCCTTAAAAATAAAACCTCTTGCACAATTGATGGTGTTTCGAGTAAGTTATTAAAAAATGTCGCCTGATATGTTGTTGATGGTCTGTCCTTTTTATTTAACAAAAGTATTGAAATGGGTTGCTTTCCTGACCATCTTAAAAGTGCCGAAGTCATACCTCTTTTTAAAAAAGGAAATAGACATATTATTTCTAATTACAGACCAATATCACTTCTTCAACATTTTCCAAAATTTTTGAAAAATTGATAAAAGTTCGAATTGTCTCTTTTTTGGACAAGTCGAACTACTTTAGTAAGAATCAGTTTGGTTTCAGACAAAGCTTGTCTACTGAGGACGCCATCTTAAGGGTTTGTAGTCAGTTACATGGAAGCTTAAATAATAACAAATCAACAATTGGTCTTTTTATTGATATGACAAAAGCTTTCGATCTGGTGAACCACGATCTCTTGCTAAGCAAACTTTTCAATATTGGTTTTCGTGGAAATATATTTAATTGGCTTCGTTCTTACCCAATAAAAAGAACGCAAAAAGTTACTATAAATGGGGTCTCGAATGCATCCAGGCTATTAAAGAACGGTGTTCCTCAGGGTTCTGTACTTGGACCATTGTTTTTCTTAATTTATATTAACTCTATTTTCAAACTCAAGTTAAATGGCACTCCAACAGCTTTTGCGGACGACATAGTTTTTACATATGGATATGAAACTATTTTCGAAAGTATTGTGTCGATAAATGAAGATCTAGAAGCGTTACGGTTGTGGTTTACCTACCATAAATTAATTATAAGCGATAAAAAAAACTAGTTTGTTTTAAGGTATCTGGTAACAGCTTATATGATTTCAATTTATGGTTCCATGCTCATGATTGTAGGCAGTTTTCCTTACCCATACATCAATGTGGAAATAGTAAGTTTTCTGCTGATTTACCCTGCACAGAAAACTGCTTCAAGATTGAATCAGTTCAAAATTGTAAGTACTTAGGTGTAATAATTGATTTTAACTTAAACTGGAAGGACCACATTAAAATGCTTAAAACTTACGAGGGGCGTTCAATATATTCTCGGTATCGATACGAAGGAAAATGCGAATGCAATTTAAATTGTTTTTATTTTTCAATATAATCTCCCCTAACATCAATGCATTTGTTACATCTTGAGATAAGCTTTTTTAAACCCTCAAAAATATTAATTTCCTCTTTCTCTGCAAAATACGCATTTATTGCCGACTTGAGTTCTTCATCATCCGAAAATCTTTTTCCACGAAGACATTTTTTCGAATCCGGAAACAGGAAATAATCACTAGGGGCAAGGTCTGGACTATAGGTTGGGTGTTGGATTTCTTCGAAACCACAATCTCGCGCAGCAGCCTTGGAAACTCGCGCCGTGTGAACAGGAGCGTTGTCATGAAGAAGCAACACAACCGCTGCGAGTTTACCCCGTCTTTTCTTTTTAATTTCCTCCCGCAAATTATGCAAAGTGGAAGCGTAGGATGTGGCGTTGATGGTTTCACCTTTTTTTTTGTACTCAATGAGCAAGATTCCCTTTGAGTCCCAAAAAGCTGTGGCCATGTGCTTCCCGGCAGACGGAGTGACTTTGAACTTCTTCGGGGGGTCTGTTCCTTTTTTATGCCACTGCATGGACTCTTGTTTGCTTTCAGGGTCATAGTGGTGGACCCATGTTTCGTCCCCAGTAACAATTCGATCCATAACACCGTCCGCGTTCTCACTACACATCTCCAAAAGCTCTCTACAGCATGCGATTCTCACTTTTTTCTGAGGCGCTGTGAGCATTCGTGGCACCCACCTTGCACTGACCTTTGAAAGGTTAAGATGGTCATGAAGAATGGTGTGAATGGTACCAATTGAAAGCTTGGTGATCTCTGCCATCATTTTCACCTTTATTCGGGCATCCTCAAGAACAAGTTTATCGATTTCTTTGATGCTTTCTCCCGTACAAGCAGTAGCCGGGGCGCCGGAGCGGGGGTCGTCTTCAATGCTCTCTCTGCCTCTCTTGAACTCACTTGACCACTTTTGCACAGTTGATAATGAAGATGCGGAACCCTGGTAAACAGCCACCATCTCTTCATGAATAGTTTTTTTGACTTTTTCCTTGCTTAGTGAGAAATTTAATTACAGCGCGATGCTCAATTTTCACCATTATCGTCTCAGTTGCCATTATGATTCTGTTTAACTACAGATAAAACGCGAACTAATAATCGCATTTATATGAAATTTTACATGAATGCACTAAAATAATAGTATTATTTGATAAATAAGTCAATTTGTATATACAACCACAGCTTCACCCCGATACCGAGAATATGTTGAACGCCACTCGTATATGCTGACTGTCACACCTAAAATGTACCTATTAAAACCCTTTTGTTCTCAAAAAATTTTGCTAATGATATATTATGGTCTTGCACAATCAAAGTTGCAATACGGTATAACAAGTTGGGGGGGGGGTTCGTATGCCAATATATTCAGTCCTCTACTTACCGCTCAAAAGCATTTATTAAGAATTATTTCAAATAAAAATCGATTAGCTAATAGTTGGCCCTTATTTAAAATATTGCGGATTCTACCAATCAGACATTTATATGTATTTAAAGTTTTAAGAGAATTCTTCAAGCAAAGCGGTAATATTCCAAGTAGAAATATACAAATGTACAATCTACGTGTAAACAACATGTTCATAGTAAATGTACCCTTTGCGCATAGAACACATTTTTCGCATTTCTACACATATACGGCTCCATTTATACTCGTATTTAATAGATTGCCTCTGTTTATAAGAGAAACTTTTCGATATCCAAATTTCACTAAAAATGTTAAAAACTGGCTATTCGCCTTGAGCTATGAAAATATTTTCATCAGCAACACAATCATTTTTACATCGTAAATCCATGTTAGTTTACTTATGAATTGTTACGTTTGTATTTGCTTTTTAAATCTCTTTCTTCTTCTTTTATTTAAAATTTATAAAATTGTAAATCAAAATGTTACTGAATATCACCCCACATTATATTCTAATTTGAAAACAAATTTTTGAAGTGTCATTCACCACTAACTTTTGTTTAAGAATGATCACTAATATTTATTCAACTTATTTGTTATTAGTTTTTAAGATTATGAAAAAATTAATTGAATAAATAAAATAAAATGAAATGAAATGAAATGAATACATTTCTGGTATAGTCCATTTATGTATAATATTTTGTATGTATGTATATTTATATGTGTCAACTTATGGTTATGATGATGGTGATGATGACGATAATGGGTAAATTCTCAGCCGCAACATTCCGCCCCTTTGAAAGGACTTCCTTTCAAGACGGATAGGCCGTCTAAATCCTCCTCGTGACGTTTCTACATCGGTGATCCTGATTCGATCATGTGGACCATCGACGATTGATTTTTTATAATTACATATATATATTTTTTTTTTGAAGTAAGCTAAATTATCTTATTTATCTTTATTGCACGATTTGTTTGGAATTTCTTCGATTAATTAATGGGTCACCCCACCCTAAATCTTTTTTTAATTTTTTGCCTAAGCAAACAGAAGTGGCATTCGCCTCTATTTTTTACTTGTATATAAATATAGAATGTTACCTTTCTTATACCTTTGTATATATTCCAGTGTATCTTTTGAAGTAAACAATTTTTAATGTATAAGAAATAAATAATCGAAATCAAAAAATCTAAAAATCTTCTCCCCATAAGCCATATTTGTAGAGGTAAGTTGTCCTCTTATATTATCGGAAGACTAGCAATATCAATATTTGGGCTGGCTGACGTCAACTTTGAACGGCCTTGTAGTTCCTGGATATACTCTGATCACCACCGTTTCCAAAAGTGGATTTTCAAGGCATTTATTCGACGCCATCGTTGAATATAGGTAATATGGTCTATGTTCGCCACCTCCACTGCTGGTTCTCGGATTGCCTTCCATGATGACCGAGTAAGCAAATGTGGTGGTGTAAGCGCTTCATAGTTGTTGGGATTTGTTGACATCGGGGCAATTGGTCTTGAGCTCATTACGGCTTCGATCTCCACCAACGCTGTTGTTAATTCTTCAAATATCATCTTAACACCTACGAAGCTTCGGTATATATGACCCTTTGCTACTACACCACTAAAGTGGAGTGCCCTGTGGTATTAGTACAAAAGTTTATAATTGATAGGTTAGGTTAGGTTAGGTAAGAGTGGCTGTTGGAAATACCAACCCACTTAGGCCTATTGGCCCATTGTGATGCCACGTGGATCTGTGATCTTCTTACTACTGGAACCAGTTTGAGCTTTTAATAAAGCGTAGGAGACTGTTAACGTCTATTTTTTCTAGATCGTTTAGGTCGTTGTAGAAGAAAGCTCCTAGGTGAAGCTTCCTTCTCTGAGAGAGAGCTGGGCATGTGCAGAGTAAGTGGGGGATTGTCTCCTCCTCTTCCTCGTCCATGCAGCTTCTACAGAAATCGTTAGTAAAAGCGCCAAGCCTTCTTGCGTGCTTGCCTATGAGGCAGTGTCCGGTAATGACACCTATTATGGCGCTGAGATGTTTCCTATCTAAAAGGATCAGACACTTAGATCGACTCAGATCCAGCCTTGGCCAGATCTGTTTGGACATGTTTGTCCAGCAGTCCACCTAAGGTCCGTTCTTTTATTGGCATCTAGCTTTAGTGTTAGTTTGCACGTAGCGATTGGTATACCTATACTACCTTTGTCCGGTAGGATAGGTAGAGTAGTTCCAATTTTGGCGAGTTCATCGGCTCTGCAGTTCCCTGGAATGTCTCTGTGGCCCGGCACCCAACAGAGGTGAATGTTGAACTGCTCTGCCATCTCCATGAGAGATGATCGGCATTCAAGGGCAGTTTTAGAACACAATGAGACCGAGTCCAGGGACTTGATGGCGGCCTGACTATCCGAAAATATGCGGATATCCTTTGCAGATATCACGTTTTTCTTCAGCCAGGACAGAGCTCCTTTAATCGCCAAAATTTCCGCCTGGAACACGCTACAGTGATTTGGAAGGCGGAAAGAGAAGCATAGATTTAGCTTATCTGAGAAAACACCGCCACCAACTCCGCTGTCGGTTTTAGATCCATCTGTGTAGAGATGGATTGACTTGTCCTCCATGAAAGCATCCTCCTCCCAGAATGATCTAGAGGGGAAGCTTACATGGAAGTTTTTGTCAAACCAAAGTTCAGGTATGGTGTAATCGGTGTTCTCTGTGAGGATTCCTAATGTATTAAGAATGTTGGCGTGGCCAAATGAATTATTTGTGCACTGCTTAGTCGCTTTAAGGCGAATAGCTCCAGTCGCAGCTACTTGCCTGCTAAAAATGTCGAGGGGTGTCAAGTGAAGCAGAATGTCTAATGCCGCAGAGGGGGTAGACCGCAAGGCTCCGCTTGTGCATAGACATACTGTTCTTTGGACTCTGCTTAATTTAATGCGGTTGACTGCATTTTCCAAGGCCGTCCACCAGACAACCACCCCGTAAGTAAGTATCGGTCTTATGACCGAGATGTATAGCCAGTGGGTTATGCGAGGTTGAAGGCCCCATTTGTTCCCAATGGCTTTCTTGCAAGAGAATAAAGCTATTGTAGCTTTATTGACTCTTTCTTGAATGTTAGGTTTCCAGTTTAGTTTCCTGTCAAAAATGAGACCCAGATATTTTGCTGTATCGGAGAAAGCCAAACTGGTACCGTTTATTGAAGGAGGGTCTATGATTGGAATTTTATATTTCCTAGAAAAGAGGACAAGATCAGTTTTATGGGGGTTTATTCCCAATCCACAGCGATCTGCCCAGCAGGTTAATCTGTTAAGATTTACTTGGAGGAGTTCTTTAATGGTATTTAAATGTTTTCCTGAGACGGCCATGGCAACGTCATCCGCATAGGCAATCACTCTGCTACCACCCGCTTCCAGGTATATCAGTAGTTCGTTAACCACTAAGTTCCAGAGAAGGGGGAAGAGGATTGATTGTTGATTGACTTTTTTAAACAACATATTCCGCAGATTTAAAAGCTTTGAGCGTACAAAAAGGGAATTGATGCACAGAAATCCATTCCACATCAGATGAAAGGACGCAATGGAGTTAATCTTGCAGCAGACAGATCTGACAAGCCAAGAGTGGTAAAAAGATCAAATTTCGAATTATAGACCAGTTTCTAAACTGTCTATTATACCTAAACTTTTGGATCGCCTAGTGAAGGAAGGGATGGTATTCAGTTTAAGCAGCTTTATTAGTGATTCTCAGCATGGATTTTGGAAAGAACGTTCGGCTTGATCTAACCTAGTTCAGTTCACCAATCATTGCTTAGGTTCCATCGAGAAGCACAAGCAAGTGCACGTAGTCTATACTGATTTCGTGAAAGCCTTTAGTAGAATTAACTTGGGTATCCTTCTAAAAAAGCTTGAGTGTTACGGATTTTTTGGCCCTTTACTTTCATGGTTTAAGTCTTATCTGTTTGGGAGAAAACAATTCGTTTCAATCGGACATTTATATTCGTTGGAAATTAATGTTGTGTCTGGTGTCCCGGAAGGAAGCCATCTTGAGCCAATCCTATTCTTCATTTTTATAAATGATTTGCCGAGTATTCTAAAATTTTGTCACTGTCTTTTGTATGCGGATGATATAAAATTTTACGTGACTATTTCTAATGGCAGTGAGTGTCTTCTACTCCAGAGAGATTTAGATTATTTTTTTGATTGGTGTAAAATGAACGATCTGCATCTCAACATCGAAAAATGTGCCACCATGTCATATTATAGAACACAATATAATCTAACCCCTGATTATCGTCTTGGAAACCAATCAATTAATGTTGTAGTTGAGTTTAAAGACCTTGGTGTTGTTTTTGATAGTAAACTTACTTTTCATCTCCATGTTAACAAATTAATGTCAAAAGCTAACTCTGCTTTAGGTTTTCTGAAAAGAAATTCATCGGACTTCAAGGAATCCTATACCCTCAAGGCAATTTATGTAAGTATTGTTCGTCCATGTCTGGAATATTGTAGTGTTGTTTGGAACCCGTTTTCGTTGAAAAACATTAATAGAATAGAAAAAGTTCAAAAAAACTTATTGCGCTTTGCATTACGCCGTTTTTTTCGGAATGACAATGTCCACTATTCTTACCGCTCTAAATGTTTGATTTTGGGTCTTGATTCCCTCGAAGTTCGTCGTAAAATGCTTTGTGCTATGTTCGTTAGAGATTTACCATGTTCTTCCATTGACTGTGAAAACTTACTTTCTTTAATTGGTATTTTACTTTATTTAGTTGGTAGCGCTTAATTTCGTTATAATAATTTCAAATAATTTCAAACTTTATTGTAGAGAGCGTTGGTTCGTTCGAACGAGTATGTTGGTTTTTTGGCTGGGAAATTAGGGTTGGGATGCGTTTTATATGGAGCAATAGCAGGTGTGGTGAATATAATTCTGGGGAAATTAGTACTGTTGGGGAAATTGGTACTGTTGGGGAAATTGGTACTGTTGGGGAAATTGGTACTGTTGTTTAATATGGTACAATGAGTCAATTGTTATTTGGCGCGAACATTCCGGCCGCCTTGATGGGTTGTACACCGTCAATCACCGTCTTCTAGTATTGGGGCGATCTTTGCTATAGGACGCCGATAACTTCCGGAACTAGTCTTCAGTTCAACTACTCGTACCTTCCCGTCGCCTCCCTTAATGGTCTTAGTTACTCGAGCAAGTTCCCACTTGTACGGGGTTAAGTTGTCTTCGTGGACCATCACCAGACTTCCTTCTTTGATGTTCGGCTGAGTTGTGAACCATTTGGAGCGAACTTGGATATTTTTGAAGTACTCGCTTAACCATCTCTTCCAAAAGTGTTGCTTGATTGCAGATACACGTTGCCATCTGTTAATATAGGAAAATTTGTCATTAAGAAAATTTGGCTCTTGGAAAGAATTGATCGCAGATCCAATTAGAAAATGCCCTGGAGTTAGCGCACTGATATCGTTAGGATCCGAAAACACTGTAGTGATTGGCCTCGAATTTAGGATGCCTTCGATTTCAACCAGTGCTGTCGCCAGCTCCTCGAATGTCAATAGCGCGCTGCCCAAGGTTTTGTAGAGAAGTCCCTTTGCCGACTTCACAGCTGCCTCCCAGAGTCCTCCGAAGTGCGGCGCTCGAGGTGGGATGAACTTGAACTCCATCATCTTCTCTGAAGCGAAACTTAAAATATTGGTTTTATTATGGCATGTAAAAAATTTGTTGCGAAATTCTGCTAATTTGGTCCTAGCTCCTACAAAATTAGTCGCATTGTCGCAATAGATTTTTGTTGGATAACCTCTTCGCCCTATCAAACGCTTAAGTGCTGCTATAAATGCATCGGATATTAGATCAGAAACAAGTTCCAAATGCACAGCTTTTGAAGAAAAACAGACAAATACTGCTATGTAGGTTTTATAGGGTTGCTTACCGCGAATCTTCCATGACGTCAGTATCGGGCCACAGAAATCCACCCCGCAGACAGAGAATGGTCGGGTGGGTGTTAACCTATCCTTTGGTAAATTTCCCATCATTTGCTGCAACAGTTTTGGCCTATACCTTCTGCAATGGACGCAGTTGCGCACAATCTGCCTAACCACTATTCTTCCATTCATGATCCAAAAGCGATCCCTCACGAAGTTGAGCAACGCCTGCGAACCAGCGTGAAAGTTGCTACGATACCTAACATAATTCTTGACGAAAGGATTGTCGTTTGGTAAGAGCATAGGAAATTTTTGGTCGAGCGCTATATCGGCATTGCCTATCCGACCACCTACCCTGGCTATACTCCTTTTTCCAGTCTCGTCCAAGATCAGACACAATTTCGCAAGTTTTGGGTTTGACGTAGATCTTCCAGCCTTAATTTCTGCTATCTCCTTGGCGAAGTTTTGTTGTTGGATATACCACACAATTGTAATCAATGCGTTGTTGGATCTATTACCTCTAGCAGCCGTGATAAATTTTTGCATATACGCTACGATCCGAAGCGTCTTAACGTAGGAACTGTGTCTGTAGAAGATTTCTGAGAAGTCCTTTCCTACAACTTTGCATGCGAAAATGCTTTTTCGTTTCTTTCGTTCTAATAACGGTTCACGTACGTTGACTTCAGCTAAATTCGCGTTGTTTGGCCATTCGCTGTATCCTCTTCTCAGGAAATCCGGCCCCACAAACCAAGATGAGTGTTGTAAATCATTGACGTTGCATCCTCTTGAGATTAAGTCCGCTGGATTATTCTCCGATCTTACATGCCTCCAGTAGACATCCGAACTTAACGAGTGTATGTCGCTTACTCGATTTGCGACGAAAGTTTCCCAAACACTTGGTGACGCATCAAGCCAGCACAACACAATCTTGGAATCTACCCAAAAATAAATTTGCTCAAAGTCAAACTCGAATGCTGCTTTGACCTTGCTCCAAAGTTTGGCCAAGATTTGAGCCCCGCACAATTCTAGCCTAGGCAGTGACAGAGTTTTCTCGGGCGCAACCTTGGATTTACCAGCAATCAAATTAACCGAGATGTTTCCGCATTCGTCCTCACACCTTGCATACAAACAGCATCCGTAGGCCTTTGTTGACGCGTCCGAAAACCCATGAATCTGAACATTCCTAAAATGTGGTTGAAAGATGAATCGGGGAATGCTGATAGCATTCAAGTTTCGCAAGTCTGCCGTATATTCTTTCCAACAAGCGTCAAATGCATCAGGCAGAGCCTCGTCCCAGTCTAATTTTTCCATCCACAATGATTTTAAAAACATTTTTGCCTTTACTACGATTGGACAAATTAAGCCCAGTGGATCAAACAATCTACTCGCAGACGATAGGATGGTACGTTTAGTGAGCTTGCTTGTCGTGGATTCCAAGAAATCCCTAACGTCTTTGTCGTTTCCAGGTCGTCTACGTTCAGCTCTACGTTCGTTGTTTCAGTGGATGTATCTAATGACACGTTAGATTGCCACTTGTGAAGCTCAAAATGAGCCGATTTGAGGATAGTATTTACTTCCCTTTGAATTTGACGCAAATCGTCGACGGAATTGGCTCCTGTGAGAAGATCATCAACATAACAATCCCTCAAAACGACATTTGCTCCTAATGGGAACTCCTCACTACACCTAACACCAAGTTCTTTCAGACATCGAGTTGCGAGAAATGGGGCCGAAGAAGTTCCGTATGTGACGGTATTAAGTTGGAACGTTTTTAGATCCTCCTTTGGATCATCTCTCCATAGAATCAGCTGATACTTCCTGTCCTCAGGATCGATTTCAACTTGGCGATACATCTTTTTGATGTCAGCTGTTAAGACATATCTATGACACCTAAATCGAAGCACAATCACGGACATTTCTTCCTGAATCGTTGGACCTACCATCAAAATGTTGTTGAGGCATATATTAGAGGTCGTTTGACACGATGCGTCAAAGACTACCCTAAGTTTTGTGGACAAACTGTCAGGTCGGAGAACGCACTGGTGTGGCATGTAATAATGCGGCTGTGTAAAGTCAATTTTACTAATCATTGACATGTGGCCCAAAACCAAATACTCCTGAATGAATTTCGCATATTCGATCTTCAAATCTGGATTTCTGTTCAACCTTCGTTCGAGCGACAGAAAACGCTTTCTGACTATTTCGAAAGAACTGCCAAGTTGACGTGGATTATCCTTGAATGGAAGCTTGACCCTAAATCTTCCACTTTCAAGGATTCTAACATTTTCGACAAAATGCTGCTCGCAAATAATTTGTCAGGAGTGCGAATAATTTTATTGGAAATCTCTTCCGTTCTCCAAAACCTTTCCACCAGCTTCTCTAAATCACGACATGTTTTGTTCAACGATTTCTCCAAGAGATTACACGACGGTCTACTTACTCCGTTAGCACAATAAGCCCCTGAAACTATCCATCCGAGAAGAGTGTTTTGCATAATTGGCAAGTTTGGGCCCAATTTAATGTGACCCTTTATCATCAAATCAAACAACAGATCTGCACCCAGTAGCATATCTATTGTTTGAGAATTGTAGAACAATGGATCCGCCAGGCTTACTTCCCTGGGAATTCTCCAATCCTTTGTTTGCAACCGATGTTGAGGTTGGAAATCTGTTATTGAGCGAGCGATCCAAAATTCAATGTTTTTCTCGAAATTTTCAAACCTTGATTACACTGTTGTCCTAGTTTTCGAATAAATTTTCGCAGAAATATCTCCAACGCCGCTTATGTCTATGGGGCTGTTCAATGTTTTTAGACCGAGATTGTTTGCTAAGGCCTCTGTCATCAAATTAATCTGCGAACCTGAATCGAGCAAAGCTCTGGCAAACACGAAACACCCTGCCTGATTCTCAACCTTTACTACTACCGTTGCTAAAACTACCTGAGGCTCAACGTTGACATCTATCGCATTATGCAGAGTGATCCTTGCATTTCCAACGAGCTGAGAGGAAGTCGACGGTTCACCCTGTGGCCGAGACGTATTGTACCTATGCAGCAATAGATGATGAGGGTCTGAGCAAACATCACACCTTTTTGAAGAGCAGTTGCTTACCTCATGTCCTTTTTTCAGGCAGTTGATACACAGTGACAACCGTTTTGCATTTTTGAACCGATCATATACATTCAAATTTTTAAATTTGTTGCAATCCACTATTGCATGATGCGGTGACTTGCAAAAACTACAAGATGAATTGGTTACCGGTAAAGATGTGTGAGTTGGTTTCCGATTATGTTGCCTGGACCTCATATCTAATCTTTCGGTATCGGCGAACAAACTCTTTGATTCTCTACTTTCCAAGAACTGGCAACGTTTATTTAGTACGGTGGTACAATCGGTCCACTTGGGCAATTTCGAATAATCGAGTGATTCATCCCACTTAATTTGGGTCTCTGAGTCAACTTTAGACATAACCAAATAAATGATTATCGCATTGGAGATGTTTTCATGGTTGCCTAATGACGTAAGGGAATCGAATAGTGCCGAAACATTGTCAACCAGAGCTCGTAGCTGAGTGGGCGAGTCATTTTTCATTTTTGGAAGGACAAAAAGCATCGAAATATACTCCAGAAATATCATACAGGTGTTGTCATATCACTCTTCTAGCCTTTTGAGCGCCTTTGGATAATTTTCTTCAGTAATTTGGAAGGCCTTCACTGTTCCAAGTGCTTGCTCACTCAAACAATGCACTAAATGGTTGAATTTTTCAATCCCACTGAGAGAAGCATCACTATCGACCAATGTCTTGGAGGTGCTTATAAAATTCTTATACTCAGAGTATTTTCCTGAAAATTTTGGCAGACGAAGCTGTGGTAATCGAGAACTCGTCTGAGGAATAGCGAACGACATTTCCACTCCACTGGGTCTTCTAGTTGGTCCCATCAAAGATAATATTCTCGCTTTGGTAACACAATACAGCTCTTCTAACTCACCACGACAAGTGTCCGATGGACACATGTCTTCTATTCTCGTTTGGTAGTTGAGAACTTGCTTAAAATAAGACTCTACAATACCTAAACGACATTCTAACTCTGCGTACTCAAATTTCCTATCTTTCGACTCTACTAGAGTTTTTATACGAGAAATGGTTCCCTTTGTGAACGCCCTACTGGGTTTCAGCGCCTCCAACGATTTTTCATTGTCCGAAGACACAGCAGCTTGATCTTTTCCCATTTCTTTTTTCTTTATCTCTAACGACGGTAAACAATAAACAGATCGATTTATTTTCTGTCTGCAACGGACCGATCAGCTGTTCTGTTCCACAATTTGAAAGCTTCTGCAAACAAAAATTTTGATTCCTCACGCACTACAGCTATTTGTGACGAATTCTGCAAGCAACGGCGAGGAAACAACCTCCAGCGGCGAATTTCTTTAAAGCTCCTACACCTCAGCGACGAATTTACGCAGTCAAATCTAAGAGCAAAACCTTCCAACGATGTATGTATGGGCGTGTGTTGCACTGAGCGAATATCAAGTCCCAAAACAAACGATGAAAAAACGACAATTCACCGGCGCGGAAGATTTGGCAGTGGGTGTGGCGGTGGCTATGCAGAGTTTAATGTGCAGCTGGGATTGCAAACGTTTGAACGACTATAAACTGTTGTTTGCCAAATTTAGTGCTAAGTTCAGTGAACTTGACCAAGCTGAGTGCAGACGATTGTGATCAAACGATTGAAAGCTTGAATTGTGAGAACTAGGCGAAATGCAGCGAGTTGCAACTGAAACGAATCGAACGAAAATTTCCTAATTCCAATGATGATACGAATAAGCTTGTTGAATGTAATTTGTAACGAATCAAAGTTGCAATTTATGTATGTATACATATATTAATTGCCCTAATGTAAAACTTCCCTCGGATGGTTGGGAGATAACACGAATGGGGAATTGTATGCAGCGAATTAATAGCCCAAGAGCGATGGGGTGACGAAGGTGAAATTTCGTTTCAAAAAAAGGTTCGGTGGGGCGACTAACGATTGTTGCAATTTAGTTAAATAATTTATTTTGAAAAGGAAACGATACAGACTCACCAATAAATGTCTGGGCGTACATGTACATATGTATGAACATATACGTAGCTGTTCCTCTTGCTGTAGGTTGATGGCGTTGTGTAGATCCGTACGCGATCGCGAAACCGTAATCGAACACTTTCTGTTAATTTGAACTTTGTCCGTTTTGTTCAAACACTATCCCGAAATAGTCACTGCTTTTTTTTGTTTTTTGCGAAATTGGGCTTTAACTCACTTAGGATTTCTTTATTGACTTAATGTCCTGTCACGGTCGCCATGTAGAAAATAGTAGAAAAATGCCACTGAATAAAACGCGCTTAATTTCGTTATAATAATTTCAAATAATTTCAAACTTTATTGTAGAGAGCGTTGGTTCGTTCGAACGAGTATGTTGGTTTTTTGGCTGGGAAATTAGGGTTGGGATGCGTTTTATATGGGAGCAATAGCAGGTGTGGTGAATATAATTCTGGGGAAATTAGTACTGTTGGGGAAATTGGTACTGTTGTTTAATATGGTACAATGAGTCAATTGTTATTTGGCGCGAACAATGCGCCACTAAGGGTTCTTAGGTCAAGACCATTGTTATTTGAAGTTCATCACTCCACTTCTTACGGAGCCAATGAGCCTGTTACGTTTTGCTGTAGATTATTTAATGTTGTATATGATCATCTCGATATTGTAATACCTAGACTAGATTTAAGGAACTCACATTGTTAGCTTTAAGATAATTTTTAATTATTGTACCTTATATACCTTAAATACCTGCCTAACAAAAGGCAAATATTCTCAAGCTACAATTTTTGTTTGCTTGTATTATAATGGGGCTTAGCAACCCTGTTGGGTCAAAAACAGAAAGAGAATTTAAAAAAAAAACAAGAACGTAACACTCAAGTGGGTATACTACACTTATGATGGCAAAGTATGTGTTCGACCCGTCTGAGAGATAATGCTTTCGTCATTTATAGTTTAATTCTTTTATTTATTTTTTCAAGGTTATATATATATATGTACGAGTATATGTGAGAAAAAATAGGAAAGAATAGAAAAAACATAAAAGACTGCTTTTAGTCTTATCTCACGGCAACGATCTTCTTCGCTTAACCTCCAAATCTGAAAAGGAAAAATGAAACGCAGGAAGCTACGTGTCCATAAACATTTTTTTTTTTAATATTGTTAGCCCTGGACGGCAGACTTCAGTGATGTTGTTCCGATGACCGTGTTTGGCAACACTCCTCCTGGTAATCGGGGGAAGATCGATCTCTCTGGTTACCAATATAGCCAAACTGCTTTATGTCCAAAGGGGCTAATTTCGCTACCAGTCTTGTAAATATACCTGTTGCTGTTTATCTCTACCCATTATAAGCTTGATAATTTTCGCTTTCGGCCAAAAATTTCTCGGATGACATTCGTCACAGACCACCACAATATCTGCTTCTTCAAGGTTCTTAGCTGCGTCAAAGCCATTCGTTCTCCTCGTCAGCGTCGGTAAATAAGCAACAACCCACTTTTTCCAGAACCGCCTCGCATATTGCTCACATTTCTGCCAAAGTTTCCTTCATAATTCGCTTTCGCCATTAAACTCTCCTCTCAAAAACCGACTATTGGATGAACCGAAGAAAAAATGGTTCGTGGTTAAAGCCTCTTCATTGCTATTGTCTAAAGGAACGTAGGTCAAATGTCTAGAATTTACCACACTCTCCACCTCCGCCATCATAGACAAAAGAAGTTCGCCCGTAGGATTTCTTGTTGTTTGTATTGTTGCTGAAATCAGTTTTACAGAGCGCACCATACGCTCTCACGCTCCCACCATATGCGGCAATGATGGAGGAATGAACTTCCATTTGATCCTACAGTCAACAAAATCTTTCTGTGCACAAACTTTAACCCTCCGTGATTACTAAATTTCTTACTACACAGGCCTTGCTCTTCCAATAATGCTGTCATCACTTCATTACCGTTGCTAAGAAGTATACAAATTTGAAATCCCGCGTTGATATGTACGAATTTGATGTCTTTTACTAATTTAATTTCTTCGTCTATTGTATTAATGCTGTCAAGCCAATCGCCAACGTAATGTTTATTGATAATTGCATCAGCTGCTCTTGGATATCTTTGGCTAAATCTTCTGGCATTACGATTTTTCACGTACTGCGCACCGAATATCAACATACAACACCTGCATAGCAAAGATTACTTCGTTCGTGTCGGGATTCCTGTATAAATTTGTGAAACATCTCTTTGATGTCCTTTCGTTTACGGAAAGTTCGGATAGTGTCTCCGGTCCACGCATAAGCATCGAATTAAGGAACACTCCATTTGTTTTCGCTGTTGCCTCTTAGACCATTCTTACTTTTTCTGGCTTGTTGGAGTTCAAAACTTGTTCAATGTGGAGGTACCAAGTCAAATTATTTCCTTTTAACTCTTTCTTTCATGAGAGTTTGCTTGAGTAACCTTTTCTTTCATAATCCTTTATTTGTTCGTCTTATATCATTTTTAGTTTATGATCTCTTGATCATTTTTTTCCCAATAACTCAAGTCGTCGCCCGTCCGCAGCCCTGCTGTCCGGTATTTTTCGTTCTTTATATTTCCATAACAGTGAAACTGTATATCGGTTATTTTGACATGTGGTAGTAGTTTCCAGTATGTTGTGTGATATCTCGTCGTCTTGCGCGAGCATTCTCGGTTGCCTTTTAATGTTCTCAAGGGCAAAGTATTCCTTCACTAAGTCATACATCTTACCGTCTAAATCCTTTTGAAACTCGCACAAATCGCAGTTGTGTACGCTGTGGAAATTTTTCAATTCCCCTTTGGAACATCTGAGCTTAAGTACGACCCACTTATCGTCCAACCTTTTCAAGTCTTCGTGGTTATAGGCTCCTTTTCAGAACCTTCTATAATTCGCCGTGGAACCGACAAGTTCAAATGTTCTAAGCCGAGCAGTATGGGGGGCACAGAATTTCTGTAGGATGTAGGTAAGTCCAACGACTTTACAGTACGGGTATTATTTACTTCATATATTTTAGTTGACCCTATACCGGCAATCTTTGCGCTAATCCTTTTGGATTCATACTCGCATCAATGTGTATTTGACGTCCACCGAAGACAAAGTGGATACTCAATACCTTTAAGTTGAAGAAACTCGGCAACCTCAGCATTCATTAGAGTGACTGATGATCCTTCGTCTAAAAAAGCAAACGTGTCTTATTGCAAATTTTTACCAAATACATATAATTATTGGGATAATCCTGAGCATCGATGCATATTGTATGTTGTCACTGTGGACATGACTTCCCTGAATATCCTCGCTTTGATGGTCTGGGCTTGCTTTCAAGTGTCATATTGTTGATGTTTGTGGGGCAACCGATGGTGTTTATATTCGCATCCATTTTCACCACATTTTCTATGGTCTATGTGGTCTATGGTCATATAAGCAGGTGCGACAAAGGCTGTTATTTTTCACTACACCCCACTTTTCATTTAAATTCATTTCGGCAAATCGTTTACAGTGTTGCAAAGATCGACATTTGTCAGAACACGCTTTGCATTTGCCTGATCGGTGAGAGTGTTTACTTTCCTGTTTGTGAACATTTACAAACCTTTTCTGTTTTGTACTCGTACTAACAGGTACAGCCATTCACTTAGATGTGTGAGTTTAACTTCGTCTTGACACTGCTTATAAGTACCCCAGTTAAGCTTAACAGACGCATGACATGACGGGTTGCTATTTGTCCCGCATTTGGCGCTTTGGCATGTGGAATTATATTCCTTGATTGCTCTTCTTTTACGTTGACTTTTTTGTCCATTTTTCGTTTGGTTTCGGTCTGAATAGCTCCAGCCCATGTGTCGTTGAGTATGACATTTCTGCATTTTCTTTCGGATCCTCATTACGCGAGTCAAAATCTTGAAACCAACTTTTAACATTGTCCCTAGAACCGGTGTGCATACTGGAACACTGACTTTGACCTTGATACATATATCTTCTTCCAATAGCTGGTATTTTTGGTAAGGTATTTTTCATTGCGTTGTTTCTTTAAATTTTTGTTCTTCTTACAGCCGCTTTAACTCCAGTGATAGTATTTTGGGTGAAGATGACGATGACACAACTTCGAATGTGGTTTTTTCTTTTTTCTTGTACAGATGATGGTTCTGGTCGGCCAGGAATAAAGATGGGTACAAGTTGTTTCTGCCCGATTTTTCTCAAGGTTACGACGCCAGGTGTTGTTGGCAATAGTTCTACAGCTTCTTCTACATCCTGTATTTGCCGTTGTAATGGCTGATTTTTTAAAGATTTGAAATCCCAGCCTGCTTTACGAGAAGATTTTTTTCGGATTTCTTGCAAGTAACATATGACACATAAATTTTTTGAACCTTATGTCGCTGGTTACGCCTACACATTTTTGGTGGAACCACTGTGGACAAAGGTCACATTGGACCATGTCACCAGTGCTGTCTGATTCATCGCATAGTTTTCAGTTATACCCCAAAGATGGGTGATCATTCAATGGTGGAAGATAATGTGTGGATCGTAGCTCTAGACCTTTGGGACTTTTATTAGACATTGCAGACACTTATCTTACGTTCCCTTGGCTCGAGGTGATGGCTATTTTACAGGTTACTGTTATCTTAATACAGACAGCTTCGAATAGCTTCCTTTGTTGCGGTGGCTGATGGGAGGTAATCGTCTTCTTGCAGATTATTCCTGTGGTTGGATTTGATGTTTGTAGCTTATTTGACAGTTTATCCTGTTGGGTTTTTTGTTGTTTGTGTGCCTTCAAATGTGGGCACGATGTGATTGTTGTGTTGGGCAGTTTATCTTTGCTGCATTGGTTATGATGAACGTGATGCTTAAAACAATTTTTTAAGAATGTTTGAGAGATAATACTTTCGTCTTTTTTAGTTTAATTCTTTTATTTATTTTTTCAAAGTATTATATATATATTCGTACATGTGAGAAAAAATACGAAAGAATAGAAAAAACTTAAAAAATTGATTTTTGTCTTATCTCACGGCAACGATCTTCTCCGCTTAACCTCCAAATCTGAAAAGGAGGAATGAAATGCATGAAGCCACGTAGAAACATTTTTTTTTAAATATTGTTCGTCCTGGACGGCAGACTTCAGTGATATTATTTCGATGAACTTAACAAAATGTTACTTACTTAGGGAAGTACTGTTTGTGAATACGGGTGTTAGTGTAGTTCCGATAGGGCTTGTACGTAAATCCAAATTCATCGAACGTAGGATTTCAAGCGATCCCTAACGTGCTTGTTACTCTGGATTCAGTCAACTGAATCTCTTTCCTCAGCGAAGGAAGAATCATTTGGGCATTTCACAACCAGCTGATTTCAAAATCTCTAATACTTATTTGAATAAGAAATATTCAAGCGAGGTAAGAAATATTCCACCCCCACTGATCTGGCCTCCATATACATAGGAATTTATCCGCCCAAAATTGGAGTACAATAGCCATGTCTGATCAGGTGCTCCTAAAACATCTCTACAACTGCGAGATAGGATTCAAAACCGTGCGATAAAACTCATAGGTGATACTAATATCATTCAGTCAATTGACACCCTCGTACATTGACGTAAAGTCTCCTGTCTCACTTTGTTTTATCGCTATTTCCACCACCGGTGCTCCATTGAAATTCAAACTTTCTCAAACTCAAGCCCATTTTCGGACATACTCTAAAATATCGTGATTCGTTCCTAAGCCGTACAACTCGCTTCTGGAATTCTCAGCCGAGCTCTCCATTTCCTAGTCGTTATAACTTGCAAACATTTTAAAGCAATGTACATCGGTAACTCTCTTTTCTTCCTCCCTAAATTTCCTTCGCCCGCGCTGTGTACAAATATTTTGACGATACACAAATCCCTTGAGCATGTCGTCGACGTAAAACCAGACATAAAAACCGAAGCACCTAGGCTCGAGTGTTTTGTATTTCTCCCTTTAAATAATTAATTGAGAATTCAAATGCCTCGAACCAATCTAAACCCACTACATTTGCACAGTTTCGATACTCGCTTACCATAAAAGACAGATTGTGAAATTTGTTGTCACTTTGTATTGATGCTTTTACGACCCCCTTAATAGGTACGATTACGCCTCCGTAAGCCTTCAATGAATGACTAGTAGGTTCACAGGGGGAAACCGTAAGTGCCTGATATCCTTCGAAGCCGACCAGTGAACTTGGTGCTCCAGTGTCCAACTGGAAACGCATTGGTTGCTAATGAACTTGAAGCGACACAAAAATTTGGCGGCCATGTTGCTAGGCTTCCCACTGAGTTGACGAAACCTGATCATCCCGACCATCTTCAGTTATCTCATTGATTGAATGATTTGTCTCCGTATGCTTGTAGCGATTGCTGGGGTTTGAGCGATTTTCATTTCCATGCCTAGCGAAGGAATGTGATGACCTACGTCTGGAGCGCTGCGCTGCCGTGACTTACTACGAAAACCTGTTTTCAGAATTTTTTTTGACAAACAAACTGTACTGATAAGCGCTCTCCGGTGGCAATTATTACAAACTGAATTCATGTGTTTGCATTGCTCTCTGTCGTGGTGGATTCTTTCTAGCAAGATAATGTTCATTGGACTTACTTGGATGTTGTTGCTCACGTTTATGGCTGAGTTGATTAATTTCAATTTTTGACGTTTGGCCTGGAGCCATTTTCTGTCGCAGAAATTTGTATCTCGCTGCGAGTACATGCAATTTTGTTTGGAGATGTTTTGTCAATTTAGATGTCAAATCTTGGAATCTGTGTATACTCACATCGGTGGTCTCGAAAAGTTTTTGGAGTACCTCATAAATAGTTTCCACAGGTTGACGGTGCGGTCTGCGTTGGATTGTTAGCACATTCTCCAACCTTCCTTCTGATGTGCTAGTAATTTGTCAACCAGTTTTAAGTCTATGGGTTCTAATGAATTCTTCGTCGCCAAGATGAAGAGTTTTATGTTCCAAATTAAGACAAGTAAGACTTTACTATAATCTTACACGTTATTTCTTAATAAATTATGCATAATATTAAAAGGATTGTGAGCTAGACTCCTTTAGGCAGGTAGCGTGAGATATCGATGGTATATCTTGAGAGCGGATGTCAAAGTGACGAGTCAGGTTTGCCAAACTAGAGCCTCAAAAATGCAACAGAATTGTTGTCAGAATATATCGGTAATGATAGCTTCCATACTGACATTGTACCTATAGAATTCAAGCTTATGTAAAACAATTTAGCATTGCAAAGTAATCTTCCGCAGATAAGCCAAAAGGCTTGGCTGCAAACATTAATATTGTACAATATTGTATAGATGATGTGCTTAATTAATAATAATAATTATACCAATGGGTAGTGGAACTTTTAAAAAGATTGAATGGTTGGCGGTGGCGAATATAGTAGCTATTATGTCCTACTTGGGCTATCCACGGACAGCACTAATGCATAACAGGTTCTCTTTAAAATTGGGCTTATGCGGTTTGCGAATTCTGCTGGAAGTTTTAAAACACGTTTGTTCTTTTGGAACCGGTACTGTTTGTGAATGATAGAGTGCTTGTATATAAAACTTTGAAATCTCTTCATAATTACACATTTCAGACATTTTTTCAACAACTGGAAGTTGCTTAGTGGAGTTTTTATTCCACCTTTATATATACTACGGCAATATTGACGGCTGATGAAAATGTTGCTTGTGGAATGGGAATAAATATGTTTGCGTAATATTTTATATCAACCTGTATGTATGCATCTCACATGCGTTTGTGGCATTTGCGAAGATTAGGTTTTCAACGGTTCTATTCGCATTGACCTATGTGACCGAATTACATTGGTAAATTACGTATATCGACTGTGTGGAGAATATGTGTGCACATTGGTTTCTTAATGTAGAGGTTTCGTTTGCAAAGTTTGTTGGCATTACAATATTAAGTTTTTAGATTAGATTTTTGTGTTGTTATCTCTCTTCTTATTTTATTTCTAAAGTTTTTGTATTCAGACTCGTATCTTTTATTTAATATGTTGTTTTTCTAACGTCTGTAAAGTTGATCCCTTTGTTTACAATTCGCCATCCAACTCGGCATCATCCAGGGGTTACTTTTCTTTAATTTTTAACTTCCTGGTAGGGAAATTCTTGCATTCACCTCGCAACACAAAAACGGTAATTTTGTGATATATTTACGTTCTAAAGGGTACGAGTATATAGTGGTTTTAGACAGTTTTAGCAAAATGTCTTTTTTTTGGTTGCGCCAAAGGATGTTTAATCTTTATGGATACCAGTAGCCCGGGCTACCATGAATACGGATACGTAGCTAAGCTACACCATAATCACTTCGACCACTCACCCCGCGGAACTGCCATAAGGTATTACTTCGCAAGGCTGATAAGCAATCTAAATATGTTATATCTTCTATCCCTTCTATACCTTCTTACTGCATGTTTGTTATGAATATCCAAATGCCCATCCAATTTTCTTCTGACCGCAACTTTTGGTCAATTATTGACTGCGAGTTTGGTAAGTCAATTCTCCATCCCAGAAAACGTGTGCAATGGAATATTGCATGGCCTGTGTCCTAATATTTTTGTGTTAAAAATGAAAATGCGTTATTTTAAGCACATACATATGTTGAGGGTGTTTAAACAATAGGTGAAGGATTTGTTTTTTGAATAAATTTAAGATTTGTTGAGATATTTCTGAAACCTTTATTGCTTTATAAAGCAGGCACATGGGGATTATTTACAGAATACAATATGATCATATGTATATGATCGCTTCGGATCTTCGTGTAGACCCGTATAAATTTCTCGAAATTTTAAATCACTTTTTCACATACATTTCACAAGTTAAAGACCAGCTGAACATAGCCAATCTTTTATCTGCGCAATAGCAGCATTTGTCGCAGATTCTACTTCGTGAATGTGTTTGGTGATCTTAACCATAGCAATGCCATTACCGAAACCTATTGTGTGAACTCCTCGTGGCAGCGCCAAACGCAGTACTCCGTCGTACATGATATTCCACAATAATGGTCATAGTACTGATCCCTGTGGTACTCCTGCAGAGACACTGTAATATATATTTGATACCATCTTCTGTCTATTGTTGAGATAGCTTCATCTTCACTATCTTAAATAAATAGCGTGGTGTATCCATTCTAGAAAGTGCTCTTGTTATAGATAACCAGCTTATGGAGCTAAAGGTATTTTTAACATCAAATGTTACCGCTGCGGAATATTTCTCTGTGCCCCACTGCCAAGTTTCTCTTCTGTCGCTTTAGTGATAATGCCTACTACCGTTTTTATAACATCTATGGTAGACCGCGATTTTCTAAAACTGAATTGCCGATTTGATAAAGCTCCTTTTGCCTCTGCTACTGACAATAGTTTTTCGTAAATGATGCGTTCCAGAATCTTGCCCACGGTATCTAGAAGACATATTGGCCGATATGAAGATGGTTTGTTATTATGAACATGTCTGGCCTTTTCCGGACAATTGCCCTTACGGTCGTATTGGGAATTCCGTCTGGTCCAGCGTCTTATTATCGTCTATTTTTCTGCATGCCTTGATCAGTTCGTCCGTTGATATCTGTGCGATTTCTACTTCCCTATTAGCTTCCTCGATATAATACATAAGAGGTGGTCTTTGTGGGAAAAGGTTTTGTACAATAAATGCTAGCAGAGAGAAGCGTGCTATTTGTGGACCCCTATAGCCCATTACCATTTAGATCAGCTTCGCTACACAGGCGTCTGAAGCGTGTCACTTTACTTTCTTTGATAGCAGTTCTTAAGTGGCAATGTTTATGTTTCCTCGAAAATCTGGCTTTCTTCTAGATCGCTGCAGTCTCCGACGAGCATATAGATACGTTGTTCTATGTAAGTGCCTTAATTTCATCATTCCACCAAAAGCACCAAAGTAAAAAAAAGAGCTGAATTGTTTTACAAATCGAACGAAGCAAACCGTTGATGCTTGTTCTCGGTGTATAAAGACAAATCGATTTAGAGGACAATAATTTAGTATTTGTCTTCTGTAGCTGGCGATTCTTTTGGGCATTGATGCATCGCATGCTGTAGTAACAATACGTGTAAGCTGACTCGCCAAATTCTCCGCTGTTCTGTTTTCGATATTAATCAAACGTATCCTTATCAAAGAGTGTGTCCTTCCATTTAGTTTGGGTTGCTTCATTTGTTTTCTCTCCTCTATGTCAATCAATACCGCCTGGTGGTCACTGTGCGTATATTCCTCGCAGACTTTCCATTTTCGACAATAGAGCCTACCTCCGTCTTACGGTAGGTGTTTGACCTGCCAACATTTGCGATACCAAGTCTCAAGAACGAGAGTGCTTCCAGTAAAGAATAGCCTCTGGGGTTGGTAAACCTGCTGCCACACTGGGTTGCCTATGCATTGAAATCCGCTTCTATAAGAATTGGATATCTTCCACATGCGTCTTCAACTATGTTATCTAGCATTTCCTCAAATTCACCCATTGTCCAGCTTGGTCGGGCATAACAGCTATAGAAGTGTATGCCATTGATTTTTCCGTGGACAAAACCATATCCGTGAGTGTAGGTTTCTTGGAATGCTTTTTTGCCACATGTCCATATGCCGCCAGCTTTGTTTGGTCGCAGATTCATACGTTGCTGTTGCTGTCAAGGGTTTTATATGGTTCGCTGACTAGGATTATGTCCGCTCCCTCATCTTTAGCTGTTTGTCTCAAATGTGTGCGTGTGTATGTTAGCGCGCGCGTGCGTGTGTGTGTTTTTTTTTTCTTGGTTGCGCCAATGGATGTGGTAATCTTCTAAAGATGCGGTAGCCCGCACCACCAACATGCACGATTCGGAACACCCGAATACTCGATGCCAGGAATTCGCCTACGTAATAATCCACACCACTACGTCCTTCAACCACTCTCCTCGCGGGACTGCCGTTAGGTATTACTTCGCGGCTGGTTCTGCCGCTCTTCTTTCGGCTTCTATTCTCCGTAGCTCGGTCTGCACAGTTTTTACAAATCCGCAGATATTTAGCCAGTATTCTTCCGACTCCACCATTCTCTTAATTTCCTCTGGGGGGTCTGGTAGATTTTCTCTCCATTCCGCGAAGTGTCCGCAAAGGAAAATTGCGTGCTTCACGTCCTCCACCTGATTTGAACACTCGGGGCAAAAGGGGGAGTTGTCATGGCCAAATCTGTATAGATACTTTCGGTATCCGCTATGACCAGAGGTGAGCTGCGTAAGGTGATAGTTCCAGTTTCCGTGGGCTCTGTTCATCCATACATAGATTTTTGGAATCAAGGTATGTCCATCTGCCCTTTGTGGTATTATTCCATAGAGATTGCCATAGGGCTATAGAACGTACCCTTTCTTCCTCTTTCATTCTCCATATTGCCTTGGCATCAATTGGCATTGAGGTTTTCCTGCAGTAAATTCTCCTCATCGGTCGGCGAGGATGTCGATGGGAATCTTTCCAGCGATGACAAATGCGGCTTTGTCCTTATATATACCGCTGACAGTTTCCGGCCCGTTTCTTTCCTTTTCAGCGTATATGCCCAGACTGGTGCCGCGTATAGGATAACCGAGCTGACCACTTTAGCTAGCAGGATCCTTTTTGCGTATCCTGGTCCGCCAACATTCGGCAGTATTCTGGAGAGTGCCGCTTGTAGCGCTGACGCTTTTTTCCTCACGTAGTTCACACGTTGTTTGAACCGTATCCGGTTGTCTAACATCACTCCTTGACTTGAATATTGATATATTCCACGGTTTTCTTGCTCGTAATAAGAACGGCTTCTGTCTTTTGTTCCGCCAGTTCGAGACCCGCAGATTCGAGCCACTGCTTTATTTGAACAATGGCTGCGTTTGTGGTTGACTCGATTTCATGTGTGTCTTTTGCTACGAGTTTGACCGCGATAGCTATATCGTCTGCGAATCCGATAATACTGACTCCTTCAGGCAGCCTTAGCCGCATCACTCCGTCCACAGGAGTGGATCTAACACTGATCCTTGCGGTACCCCAGCGGAGATGGTGTAGTATTTAACCCCTTCATCCGTGTCATACCGTAACTTCCTGTTCGTGAAATAGTTGGCGATTATCTTTAGCAGGTAGTAGGGTGTATCCATCCTTGCAAGTGATCGCCTTATTTTGGGACCAGTCCTTATTTGAGCCCCACCTCCAAGAATTTTAATTTTAATTAATTTGATTTTGGTGGGGGCGAACGCCCCCATTTATTCGGCTTAATACAAGCTATAACTTACAAATTAAACCTAAACTAAAACTTAAAATTAAGGTTGGTTGGAGTGGTGAAGGAGAACGGATTTGAGGTAGGGAATGGAGCGGTGGAAGTCAAAGACTGTAGGGTTTGAGTTGATTTGACGTAGCATACGGGAGATTGGTTCGTTCGCGCCACAGGAGGTGTGGTGGGTTGGTAGATAAAAGAGTCGAGGAGTACGTAGATTACGAGGGTAAGTGTTCAGGAAAATGGAGTTCTGAAGGGACGCACATTCAACGTGACCTGAAAGGAGTCGATGAATGAAGAGAAAGTCTGCTGCATCTCTGCGATCTTCAAAGATGTTTAAGTTGATAAGGTTGAGACGGTTTTGATAGGGGGGCAGATTAAAAGGATCGTCGCAGGGCATACCTCGAAGAGCAAATCGAAGAAAACGGCGCTAAATGCTTTCAATTCTAGAGATTTGAACACGATGATATGGGGACCATACTTGACTGACGTACTCTAGGAGGGGGCGAACAAAGGTAATATAGAGGGACCTGGTCACGTATGGGTTGGTGAATTCTTTGGACCACCGTGTTACAAAACCTAGTGCACAGTTGGCTTTGAGGATTATCTCATCCATATGTAAACGGAAGTTGAGCTCGCTATCACACAAAATGCCGAGGTCGCGAAGAGATTGTACGGAGGAGATAGGTTGGTTATGGAGAAGATAGAGTCGGGGAGGAGATTGGATTCGCTTATGTGAGAAGGTGATGATTGGCGATCTTAAGATCCAAAGAATTTTTGAGGCACCAGATCGAAAAACTATCAAGATCTTGTTGAAGGAGGAAAGAGTCATGGGGAGAGGAAATGGTTTTGAAAAATTTGGTATCGTCGGCGTAAAGGGAGACAGACGAGTGATTGATGATCATATCGAGATAATTTATGGTTAATATAAAAAGAAGAGGACCGAGATGGCTGCCTTGTGGAACTCCAGAGGTGGCTAAAAATGGAGCGGAGTGGGCTGACCTAAAACGAACACTGTAAAAACGGTTTTCGAGGTAAGAAGATATCCATTTTAACAGTATGGGTTCAAAGCCGGGGGCATACAATTTAAAGATAATTAACCGATGAGAGATTTTATCGAAGGCTTTGCTAAAATCGGTTGCAACTACATCGACTTCATTGCCATTCTCTAGGGCAGAGAGGGCAAAGGATACGAATTCAACGAAATTTCTGGTGGTTGACCTACCCTTTAAGAAGCCATGTTATCTAGGGGAAATAAGTGATTTGCATTGGAAGCTTAGAGCTTCATACAAAATACTTTCGAAGAGTTTGGGTATATGGGATAGTTTAGCGATGGGACGATAGTTGGTTATTTCATTCTTTGATCCTTTCTTGTGGATCGGGGTTATGAAGGAGGTTTTCCAAACCTGAGGAAATTCTCCTTGTGAAAGGGATAGACGGAAGAGATTAGAAAGGGCAAGGGAAAGAGAGGAAGAACATTTTTTAAGAAATATGGCAGGGAGGCCATCTGGGCCTCCGTCATTGAGTTGGTGTAATTTATATTCGATATGAGACGGGTCCAAAATATGAGAAAGAAGTGGGTCATTGGAGAAGTTCAGTAGGTAACTAAAATAGGATGGATCTGGTACAAAGGAGTCGTTGGTGAAGGATTGTTTAAAAAATGTGGCAAATAGGTTGGCAATGGTGAGTGGATCGGTTGATGACCTGTTGTTGAAAGAGAGGGAAGAAGGGTAACCATCGGACTTTCTTTTGTAGTTAACAAATTGGAAAAAGGACTTAGGATGGTTTATAAGGTTGACTTGCGCATTGTTAAGGTAGCGCTGGTAAAGGGAATCGTAAAGTTCGGTGAAATGAAGATAAGCACCAAGATAGTTGGAATAGTCGGTAAAGGATCTGTTACGCAGGAAAACAGCCCATAACTTATTTCTCTGATTTCTAAGAAACGAAGATTGCGATTATATCAGGAAGAATGGCCTTCCACGGGTGCAGGCGCAATGTCGACTACTGTTTGGATAGCATCGGCCGTGGAGCGCGACTTTCGAAATCCAAACTGGTGGTTTGAGAGGGCTTCCTTCTCCTCTGCTACAGTCAGCAGTCTGTCGTATATTATACGCTCAAGGATCTTTCCCATTGGCCGATATGACGATGGTTCTCCTGGTGGTTTATTTCCTTTGGGTAGTATCACTAAGTGTTGCAACTTCCACGGTTCTGGGAACACTCCCTTCTCGAGACAGTTTTGCAATGTTGCTATGAAAAGATCTGGTTTTGTTCCGGCAGCAGCCTTTAATGCCGGGTTCGGAATACCATCGGGTCCAGGCGCCTTTTTGTCTCCTATTCGATTAACAGCGCTCTGCAGTTCTTCCTGTGTAACGACTGGGATATGTCCTACTTCTGTTTCCCGGACAATTGCGACCACTATGGTTATCAGTATTTTTGGGCACGTTATTTGTGGAGACCTACAGGATTTCAGTTTGGTCATAAACATTCTGTAGGCCGTGCTCCATGTTGGGTTGGTATCCGCTTCGTCGCATATACGTTTGAAGCATCTTGATTTGCTCCCTTTGATCGCCTTTGTAAACTCCCGTCTTGCCTGTTTAAAGCTTCCTAGGTGTTGTTGGAAGTCATCTCTCCCTCTAGATCTTTGGACTTTACATTTAGCTTTTAAACACTTTGACCTGAGTGTTTTCATTTCATCGTTCCACCAGTAGCATGGCTGTCTCTTCGATTTGCGGTTTTCCTGGGCATTGGCGCATCACAAGCCGCTACAATATTTTCTGTAAGTTAATGCTGATCCGCTTGTATCTGTAGTAGAGCTATTCAGCATCACCTTGAGTGTATCCTTGTCGAAAAGGCTGTCCTTCCATCCGCTTTCTCATCTCTTGCTGTTTGTTTCAGGATATCCTGAGCTATCTCTCAGTGATTAAGATTTATTTGTATGACCATCATCATTGTGTGCTATTCATTGCTTTCTTAAAGACTGGGCACTTTCCACTGCCCGCTACGTGTTTTGCGTTCTTCGGATAATTTTCCCTGCGGAACATGCATGACGGCTCCTCGCTGCAATTTTGTGCTATGTGGCCTTCTGTACCGCATCTCCTGCATAGTTTGGAGCGTTTTTCTAGGCATTCTCATCTGCTACGTGTCCAAATTCTAGGCATTTGAAACACTTCTTTAGCATTTTTTTTTTGGCGGACCCGGCAGTTTACCCAGCCTACCTTTAGTCTTCCTACTCCCAGCATCTTTTTTCCGATTCCTACAGGGAGGATAATTAGTGCACTCTGTGTGTGTCCATACGTCTGCCGTAGCGATCTAATGTCGGCTATCGTTATCTGTTCGAATCCGGAGTGGTTTCTGATTGCTTCACAGATTTCCTCCTTTCAGGTTACTTCATCCATGCCTTTGCATTCAATAGTAATGCGTTGTGTCAGGGCTCGGACCTCTGCCTTTTTTTCTAGGGCTTCGCTTATTGCGGCCTTTACGTCCTCGGCCTGCTGACGGTATTTCTGAGCTGTATTAGCAGTTCTCCCTTGTATGTCCTTCTGATCCTCGGCACTGATTTACAAACTTGTTCTAGTTTGGGATCTGCTTTTGTGTTACGGGATTTTCCCGCGTATGTTGCTTCTCCCTTAAACTCAATTACAATTCCGTCAGGTTTGGCTTTCTCGACGACTATTTTCTTCCTGGTGGTAATTTTGGTTACTTTAGTCCAGGCTGGTTCCTCTACGGCAGGAGATCTTCGCATTATCGCACTTCTTTGGAACGGATTTTCATAGTTGTCCCCGTTTCTTGTCTCCTTATTTGTTTTCTGGGTGTTTGGTGTTTTTGTTGTTTTTGTTGTGTTGTCCCCACTGAAAGCCATTATCAACGTTCGAATGTGTAGTCACCAACGATCCCATGGTTATCAATGCAAGCAGTGAGGGCATGCGAGGGTTGTCACAGCTCTTATGGGGTCCTGTGTCAGAGCCAGATCGGTGCTAAACAGGAATATTACATCTGTACCTACACCACCAACTTAATGGTGACGTAACATTGAG
Source organism: Volucella bombylans (assembly GCA_949129095.1). Taxonomy (NCBI): domain Eukaryota; kingdom Metazoa; phylum Arthropoda; class Insecta; order Diptera; family Syrphidae; genus Volucella; species Volucella bombylans. The sequence continues at coordinate 19,173,291 of OX422143.1, read as the reverse complement.
CGTTCTTTGAGTCCTTCCAAGGTTTTAACGGGACAGGGGCGTGTGTAACATGAGCCTGAAAGCCGTTTCAACCGGATTTCACTCCAGCTTACTCGGATAACAGAATACTACAAGCGTCAGCCCTTATAGCTTCCAAAATCCAAATCGTTGTTTCCAGTATGCCATAATTAAGACCTTACTGGACTTGGTCTTAATGCCCAAGGCATTAATGCCTAATGATGTGGTAGTTACAGTTCCCCCATGGTCTCTTTGTCCATGTTGCTATGATGGGAATGAGCTTGTACGTCCACCTGCCTTTTGTGGAGCGGTCCCACCTGGTTTGCCACAGCATTGCGGATGCTGCCTTTTCTGCTTCCTTAACCTCTTTGCCTCTTGCCGTTTTGATGGTCGCCTAAGGTACACCCTCTTCATCTCATCCGCGAAGATATCTATTGGGGTCATTCCAGCTAAAACGCAGGCTGCATCATCGGAGATTACACGGAATCCACTGATCACTCTGATTGCACAGAGCCTGTGAGCTGATAACAACTCTCTTCTACACTCATTTGTCTCCAGTGCACCCGCCCATATAGGAGCAGCGTATAGAAATACCGAGCTGACCACTCTGGTCAGGAAGATCCTTCGGGCGTATCCAGGTCCGCCAATTTTCGGTAGCATTCGGGCGAGTGCCGCCTGCATTAGCTATGCTTTCTTGGTAGCGTACTCGACGTGGGTTTTGAAGAGCAGCCGATTGTCGATCATGACTCCAAGGTACCTTAAGGATTCTTTGGATCTAATTGTCTGATTTCCGACGTGGAAGTTCGCGTATTCCACTGCCTTGGTTATTAGGACAGCTTCAGTCTTGTGTGCAGCTACTTACAGACCCCTAGACTCCAGCCATTCCTTTATCTTTACAACTGCCACGTCCGTGGCAGACTCCACCTCATGGATGTGCTTGGCTATTATAACCACTGCTATGTCGTCAGCGAAGCCAATAACCTTGACTCCCTCAGGCAGAGTTAGTCGCAGAACTCCGTCGTACATAATATTCCATAGGAGAGGTCCAAGGACCGATCCTTTCGGGACTCCCGCGGAAACACTGTAGTACCTAGCACCATCGTCCGTGTGATACTTTAACCTCCTGTTACTGAAGTGGTCCGTGGCTATTCTCAGGAGGTAGTATGGTGTATCCATTCGCCGAGTTGAACGCGTTTTTAACGTCGAGAGTTACTACTGCACAGTATCTCTTTGTCCCCCATTTCCATCTTATCCCTTGTATTACTTCAGTTGCTGTATCTACTACCGCCTTTATTGCATCGATGGTAGAACGAGATTCTGAAATCTGACAGAGCTCCGTTTTTCTCCGCCACCGCCAGCAGTCTGTTGTATATAATACGTTCTAGGACTTTACCTCGAGTGGTCTCCCGGTGGCCGACTAACTGCAGGGCATGGTTCCCTTTATGAGCTTAGCCTGTGTATGTGTGTGCGCGCGCGAGTGTGTGTGTGTGATGGTGGGACGGGGGGGGGGGGGGGGGGGTGCGAATTGTGCTACCGATTTGAATTTCTGTCAGATGATGCGTCATTATGCCTCTTTCCCTATAAAAGTAGAGGATTCTTTCGAAATTCTTGCAGCACTAATCGAAATATATTTCCATAGCACACCTTTGATGGAAATTTAAAAAAAAACTCGGACCAGAGTTCTCTGATCCATTCAATGGCAACAATTTTAGAATCGTCAATGCAACTACGTTTTCGTTAATACATGAAGTCCCACATCCCACAGGTCAAACTTTTATGGGTAAACGCTAATAGGATATGAAAGATCAAAAACCATTGGAGAATACTAAAAGTTCTCTTTATCAGGAAGTCATTGGCGTAAGCAATCTGTCACACCTGTTTCGGCTAGTTGATATAGATTAACGTCAACCCCTTTTCTGCACAAATAAGCTGATTAACTTTTTTGTTACATAAATACGTTATTTCATAAATTTTCTCAACTTGGGCTGATGTATCACATTGTTTCCAATGCCACTTTCAGTTACATACATCGTACATATGTACGTAATCCGATCCTCTTTCACCCTAAGTAGTCGAGGTTTCTCCTGTTTACTGTCTTTCTTTCTTCCTCCATGTAGTTCTATCTCTTGTTACTGTCTCGCCCGAGTTCCACATATGTCCCGCTATTTCCAAGATAGTTTCCAGTGTCCTGTTCCATGATGTTTTGGGTCTTCCTCTCCTGTTTTTCGCTGATGCTCTCGCTTCCCTTTGACTTTTCTGTCTTTTTCCATCCTTTTAACCATCTTAGCTGTTTGTTTTCCACTATTATTTTGGCTGATTGTACTTAATTCATTTCGGATATCTTCGTTTCTTCTTTTTTGGTTCTTCTTACGCCTAATAATCTCCTGGATATTTCATTTCTATCTGTTAGGACACAGTTTTCCGCCCGATGTAATAAGACAGAAATATACATTGTTTTGTAGATCGGGATTTTAGTGTTCCTACTGATTTCCCTATGATCGATAAATTTGTTCTTCATTACCGCAAAAACTCTGTTAGCCATTTTAATTCTTGTCCTTAGCTCCATTTCTATAATGCCATTGCTACTGAATATGCTGCCCAAATATTTGTAGCTTTAAACTTGGTCAAGTTTTACTTCGTCAACCGTCACCTAGGTGTTTTCTTTTCTTCTCTGTGGGTTACCATTACTCTTGTTTTCTCTGTGTTAAGTTGTAAATTTTGTGCTACTAAGACGTCTTTCCTTGTTTTTGTTTTTATACTGTCCTCCAAATTTTTTTCGCCGAGTTAGCGAAGAGTATGATATCATCGGCGAAGGTACAAGCATATACTAAATATAATTGTATTGGTAGAAGTTGTTTATATCCCACCAGAAAGCTCTTCATATTACTTCATCCACTGCACATATGAAAAGCAAAGGGCTTAATACACTACCCTGTCTCACTCCTTCTCTAGTTTCTAGTTTGTGGGTGGCCGTGGCTCAAGTGGTGTTGTATTGGCTTCCCAACCGTACGGTTCGGGGTTCAATACCAGGAGTAATCGAATGACTCTTTCTCAGGTAATTAAAGTCTAGTGAGATGAATGGTTGCCTAAATACAACATCCAGTCAATTTACACTAATACCCATGGAGCGAAATAGCCACTGAGTACAAACATTTTTCTTTCTCTTTCTGTCCCATTTTCCAAAAAACTTAACAAATGCAAATTGTTAATGCCGAATGAACAATTCTTTAATTTTTATTTATACTCGTATATTTATTAAAAATATCAATACACAATTACAAATTGTTACTAATATAATAGTACAGAGCAACTAGCAGCAGTGGCTTTCGGCTCTTGAAAGTAATAAAAGATTATATAATGATTTTAAATTCGTTTATGGTTTTTTTTAATTTCTCAATATTGCTTTGGTTTGATTCTCTAAGATGTTCCAATAGACTATGTTTCTGGCTATGGTTGATTTGCAGTGATGGATATGAAGATAAGAAGCGTGAACTGAGGAAATGGGCAAGTGGGGACAGGTGGGTGGAGGTTCCCTTTTAAGCAGGTGTAGGTGAGTATATGCAGTGTGGCCAACATGGTTAAATCCGATTTAAGGGCGTTTGTTGAGTATTTTGCCTGAATTTTATGTGCTGTTTGGTAGTGATGCTGATAATGTTCCCTTTCGTCTGGCTCTTGTAGCGTAAACATCTGTGCCGCTGTGTTCTCGCTCAACGCGCAAATCCCTAGTGACAGCTCTCTGTCTCTTTTCTCTTTTCTTACCACGTCTTAATAACCTTTTTCCACATCGAACCTCGGGGTTAATCAAACTTGCAACCTTTTGCTAATTACGACATGGACCCGTCGGGGCCGAAAAACAAACCCGGGAATCAGTTTGACATACTATCTGATATATCTTCTGAGGAACCCAGGGCGAAGAGGAACAAACGTGGAAGCTCACCGGTAGAATACCCAGAATTACCCGCTATCATCAAGAACCCGAAATTTGTAGTGATATTAGCCAAAGATGAAGATAAACCCATCTCATCTGTAAGTATTTTCGTCATAAAGAAATCAATCGATGCTATTAGTACTGGGTACGAAAATATTTCCATACTGAAAGATGATAGCGTGCTGTTATTAGCAAAAAGCCAACAAATCGCTGATAAATTCACAAAAAGCAATTATTTAGCTAATAAAATCCCAGTGTCAGTCACTCTCCACAAACGGCTTAACTTCTCCAAGGGCATTATATATGCTCCGTGGTTGAAAAACGTGTAAGAATCTGAAATCATTTCAGAAATGAAATCGCAAGGGGTAACTGAAGTGTACAAGTTCGCTAAAAAGACACATGATAAAGTCGGCCTCGTTGTGTTCACAAGATTCAGATAGTGATATGAAAATTGAGGAATAAATGGAATTATAAATAACAAGATTGAAGAATGCTGTTTAGGTTACTTTAAGTGCATATACATATATATGAATTATAAATTCAACATTCGGGTGCCTAGTTTTGCGTCATTTTAATCGTAAATTCAATACGGCATCTTTACAATGCGCCCTATACTATCCCGATATCAAACACATTGACAATTAGCCACTAAACTCAACTCATACCACACCACCAATACGAATTTTTCTCGCACTTTTCGATGTATTTTTGGCGCTAATGAGGTGAGGTATGTACTTATACTGCAATGAATGCACCAATAAATTACTCTATAAAGACTTCGAACTGCAAGGTTTAGTCTCCGGCAGCCAGTGTGTTGTTCGTCTTGTCATTTTTGTGTACAGTAAGATTTTTTTTTAGACTCCGGCGAGATAATGAACCACTTGATGTCCCTATGTAGTTCTGTCGAACAAATAAATTTGAAATTCATCTTTACTTCTTCAATTCATGTATGCTTACTTATATGTCAGGCAGACAAAAAACGCTTAACTAACTCGACCATTTAACTCTAAATTGTTGGACCGAGGAGAGCGCTTTAACATAACGTCTTATTTATAAAAGCTGCAGAAAGATCCTTACAACAGTGGAAAAACAGAGGATTGTACTCATCCCAAAGGGTGGCAAACTCAAGTGCAACCATCGCCGTCTAGACATCAATGCATGCTAGATACGGTAAGAAAAGTTCTTTAAAAAAGCATACACAATCCACATCATTGCCAAATAATTAAGGAAGTGACATCATCAAAAATATCAAGACATGAATTCGCTTATCAGATCTGGAACCAGAAAAGCCACAAAACAAGCATCGTTCCCATAAGATGCCGCAAGAAAATTTAGCGCCTGAACATACAGGTTGTAGAATACACCATCATTCGAATACTTGCTCGAATTCTCCAGTATCCTGCTCAATGACAAAGGTTGGAGGACTCAGGCAGCCGCCGATAAGAAAGCAACTTGCGGCGATCAGCAAATCAATCCTGATGTACGCTCCTCTATGCGCACCAGCATAGAGACGTACATGAGAAAGATAAACTCTGTGCACAGAAGAGTATCACTCAGATTATTCTGCGCCTATCGAAAATGAAAAAAATGGTGACCAACGGAGAAGCTGTGGCAAAGCCGATGGGACACCTAAACAAAGGGATGTTGGACTGCCATCAAACGTCAAAAAATGAAAAAGCAGAACACGTTGAGAGGAAAACTTTACCTTCCTTTCGGGACTGTCTTTAGAAACACAAGCATGTGAAAGACTCATACTGCATTCATCATTATGAAGGCATATTCTAATGGAATGCCAAAAACCGCGCATCAGTTAGAGCCTACCTGGAATGAGAAACAATAATATAAACAGCAATGAAGCAGCAATTTTGCTTATGCAAAGAAAATGAAGTGCCCATAATCACAAGAAGCGAAGATTTTGCTCCCATTGGCATCTAAACTTCAACATATACACTCAGTCCTTTTTTTACGCGATTTCACTTTAACGCGGTTATTTTTGCAGCGCAAATTCCTTTTTTTACGCGAATTTCTCACTTTAACGCGATTGATTTTTTTCGTTTTTTGCTTGTTTACATATTTTTACGCGTAATAATTTTCGAATATAATACGGGGAAGTCCCAACAAAAAAATTTTACTCTATGTGTATCAATTATTGCAAATCTAGTTATAATGTATTTAGTTAGCGGCCGGTGCAGTTGTTTTGGTAAGACTTTAAAATATATCTATAATTTTGTATCTATCTAAAATTTTTAATAAAGAATTTCAATTTTTGCTAGCTTTACAATGGAAGCTAATTCAGAAAAAAATAAAAAACGCAAAGGCATTTCTTTAGAAACAAAAATAAAAGTTTTGGACTATCTAGAGCAGGGAGCTGGCCCAACAAATGTGGGAAAGAGGCTTGGATTCAGTGAATCTACAGTGCGAACAATAAAAAAAAATGAAAATGCAATTAGAAAATCTGTAGTTTCCGGTAAAAATGTAAATGCGAAGAAAACTTCATACTCAAGAAATGTTTTATTGAAGAAATGGAAAACCTATTAACAATTTGGATTGAGGATCTCAACCAGAAACGAATCCCAGTTGATACTACAACAATAAAACAAAAAGCTCTACGTATTTTTAATCGATTAACATCGAACCAAGAAAACAAAAACGAATTTTCAGCTAGTGGTGGATGGTTTTCAAAGTTTATTGAAAGACATAATTTTCATAATTTAAAAACTAAGGGTGAAATTGCTTCAGCTGATAGTAAAGCCGTGCATGACTATCCACCAAAGTTATTAAAAATTATTCAAGAAGGTGGTTACACGCCAGACCAAGTTTTCAATGCAGGCGAAACCGGCCTATTTTGGAAGAGGTTACCAAAACGAACATATGTGTCTAAGGCCCAAAAATCATTAGGTGGTTTCAAAGCTGCAAAGGACCGTGTGACGTTTTTATTATGTAGCAATGCTTCTGGTGACCGCATGATTAAACCGCTGTTAGTAAACAAAAGTCTCAGGCCGCGAGCACTAAAGGGCAAAGATTTAAAACATTTACGTGTTCACTGTATGGCCAATAAAAAAGCCTGGGTAACAGGAAATATATTCCAAGAATGGTTTGCTAAATGCTTTGTACCAGAAGTTAAAAGTTATTTGGAGAAGAAGAAACAGCCCTTTAAAGCTCTTTTAATAATTGACAATGCACCAGGCCATCCGTTGATTGAACATCCTAATGTAAATATCATTTTCCTCCCGCCGAATACTACATCAATTATCCAACCGATGGATCAAGGCATTATTGCGACTTTTAAAATGTACTACCTCAAAAAAACTTTTCAGTGCATTATGGACAAACTGGAGGAAAATCATGAATTGGACTTCACCGGTGCTTGGAAAAATTTTTCTATCAAGGATTGCATCTTGTACGCGTCAAAAGCAATTTCTGAAATAAGGCAACATACTTTAAACGCATGCTGGAAATCTCTTTGGCCAGAATGTGTTAAAAGTGATATTTCCGTGCCAAGCAATTCAACTAATTATTCAGATATCATTGATTTAGCACGTTCCGCGGGAGGAGAAATTCTTGCAGATATGACGAGAGAAGATATTAACGAGATTCTTCTAGACCGAGAGCTCGATGATGACGATTTGATTGAAATAGCTACGGAAGTAATCGAATCGGAAAATGGCAGCGACACCGAGATAGACGAGCATCCAATTAAAGCAGAGACGATTAAGCAAGGTCTTAAACTTGCAGCAGAATTGGAAAATTATTTTGTAGCAAATGATACTGATGCCGAACGTGTACGAATTTTTCAAAAAGAATTGAGTCTCTGCATGTTAAGATATAAAGAACTACATCGGAATTTATTGGGTCCAAAAAGAAGCATTCAAACTAAATTAACTGAATTTATGGTGCAAACTCAGTCGGAGATGCTAAGTCAATCAGAGCATCAATCCATAGTTCTTACTATTGATTCTGATACAAATTCTAGTGATATCAGTGCAGGTCATCAAAATAAGCGGCTAAGAATAATTTCCACTACGGATAATGACAGTGATTAAACAGCATTCAACGGTTTTTTCAATAAATCTACCTATTTCCTTCTCTTTTATATATGGTTTTTGTTTTGTATTTTTTAGTTAGTTATGAATGAATAAATCATAAGTCTGAAATTTGAAACTTATTGTATTGTTTTTGAATATTTTTTTGCGCGTATATTTTGTTATACGCGATATTTTTTATATTCGGAACCAATTCGTCAGTTAATATTGGAAAACTAACCAAGGACTGAGTGTACTCACAAGTCATACAAATGTCATGCGGACTGATATTTACAGTATTCTGTTACCAGTGTAAATGGCCGTGAAATTCCGTTGATATAGCTTTTAGGCTTATACTGCAGAATCCCCCGCCCCGTTGCAAACTTCCCAGGCCTAAAAGTACTTTGAATATTTCGTTGCTTTTAAGATGGTAGTGCAGATTCAGATGTTGTATTCTTGGTTAGCTCCGATCCGGATCTGGCACATAACCTCATTATACGAGTAAAACATGGACTATAAACGGATATATTTTCCTAAATACTCTTTATAAGAGCAACGTGCAAGTATTTATGCGAGTATGTGTTCGTATAAATAACTACTGAAATTTGCCATAGATGATATAGCAAAACAGTAAGCTAGATAAATGTATATGAAATCGCTAATTGTAATGGGAAATTATAAGTTCTATTCAGAAAACCATTTTTCTCATTAATTCGGGCAAATTTAAATGAAAATTAATACTCTACACTTATTTCGCTTCGGTCGGTCGGTCGGTTACTTCGTTTCTTTTCGTTGATGTATGCAGAAATGAATCCAGAACAAAATAGTTTCATTTATTTTACCTGCCATGTTAAAGCAGTTAAGATCATTACGGCGAAACAAACAAATCAAGTTAATGCGTGTACTGGTCGTTTTGCTAAAAAGGGCTCCACGATACTGTTCATATACAAAGTTCTTGCTCTCCCCCACCCTATTAAAGAATCCCAATTACTTTTGTGAAAATTTGTGTGGTATTGGGAAGAGTACACGAATGTTCTTGATGGGGTAGCACATTAGCAGAAGATACAATAGACGAAACAGTCTGGAAACCAGCATTTCACAGATACAAAGAAGTGTATTTATAAACGAATTTAAGACGTACGAGAGTTAACATACGAGTACAATGAATAATCTGTTGCTTGTTGTAATCGGCATAACAATAACATTTTGGAAAGCGTTCATTTTTAATACCGTTATATTGTGCGGTAGAATGTTCTGCACTGCTATTAAATACGTCATAAGATTTAGGGAAACTTCCTGCTAGGCTTTTTGGGTTTAAAGCCCGTAATTTCATAAATGGAAATCCAGTGAAATAAATTCTCTCTATGAAATATGTAAAGTCAAAGAAGCAAAAAGAAAATATAAAGGTAAGGTATAAGACTTTATGAGATATATTGAAAAGAATATAAACAAATCTGTCTCTGGACCTCAAAGCATACTACTGGAATGTAATTTCGATGATTGCTAGCTAATTAGGTTCTGATTTTAATTTGATATACAAGGCCGAAACTTACACTAGTAGTACAATTACCCGCACACCAGATTTCATAGTTCTACATTAGAGTGGATTATGATACGAGTACCTTACCTGCGCAAAATAAAGATACTTGTTTCTAAAGATGGCAAGAAAGCAGCGCAAATAAGTTTTAAAGGTTTGTTTGATTGATTAATTTTTAATTTTTGAAAATATCATTACAATTTCTTGCATATTCATAAAAATCTCTGCTCTACTACCATAAATGACGTAGTCTGATAAAATGTGGGAAAGGTGTCGTTATCACTCCCACAACAACTGTTGCATGAAGCTGTGCCACTTACAGCTATGGCCAAAATAATAGGAATAGTTATTACTTTCCAATGATAACGAACGTAGCGACGGCTTCGTTTGAATGGAATGAAAACAATGTGTTCAAAGTAACGGTTCTTTATATGCACAACAGTTCCTTGTATGTAGATGTTTGTATGTTTATGATAGCATAAACAAAGAAAAATGCGATCAGTTTGCAACTATTCTGTAAATAGCTACTGGTCTGTCTGGACAAAAATATAGGAACAGTGTGAGCAAATTTCAAGAAAACCATTTTTGAAGCTGTTGTTAGTTATAATATTGGTAAGTTGAATTTGCTAAACAGCGCCTTGATATTTTACCATCGTTTATTTAGATATTTCTATTTTGAATGAAGAATATTATGGGTAGAAATAAACACTGTACGTAAGCTCAACGTGCAAGCATTATGGTCTTACGCGAACATTGATATGATCTATGGTTGTTATGCAGATGTCATTTCGTGTGAATTTTTTGGAAAAGTGAAATTAAAAAGAAAACGACTTTCTTGTGAATGTTTTGTGCGACTTTTGTAGCCGGTTTGTTAAGTATATGTTTTGCAAGGCTCAGCAACAGAATCATCCAGCAGTACGGCCCGGTTATCGTGGCCCAGCAGATAATCTTATGCTCACCAACCGCCAACCATATACCTACAATAATGGAGCGATATCAATGCAACCAGTGAACAATCATGGTCAGAATAATGCTCCTCCGCCACTAGTGCGAGCCGGTGGACAGAATGCAACCCACCAAATGTCAAATTGTACTAGTATCGAGCAAACAATGCAGCAACAACGTGCCAATATAATAAATCACTCATCACCACCATCAACTCGTTTACATCTTCCTCCTCCCTATTCCCCAACACAAGCTCCTTCACCCGCAATAGCTTCAATGGCTTCTCAATCTATGTCGAATTTTCATTCGCCCTATCAGCAAGTGCACCAAGAACAGCACCAGCAACAACACCAGCAGCAAACCCGGCAAATCGGTGGTATAAGCTCTGTGACAAACAAAATCAGCTCAAAACAGCAATCGCCTAATTATAATGCTGCAATTGCTGCCGATTTCCAAAATTTGGCCATTTGGAATCAGTTGAATGAAGCACAAAGACATTTACTTACAAATCAATTGAAAGCTAATAACAATTCACCAATGTGTGCCAATAGAAATACAAAAAGTGTAAGTAGTTCCTTACAAAACGGTTTTTCTAAACCATCTATTCCGCCATTAATACGAGTACCAATGGCAGCTTTAGAGAATAATCGACAGAACACAACTAATTCAGCAGCAACCAAAAGAACTGCTGACTCAATAGCCGACATAGAGCGAAAGTTTAAAATGACTGATGAAATGAAGGCAGTTGTTCAGAAAGTTCTCTCAAATCCAGATCTGTCGACATTCATTCAAACGAATAGTTCAAATACATTCGTGCCTTCTGCAACAACAACAACAGCAACAGCATCAACAACAACAACAGCAGCAACAACAGCAGCATCAAAATGGTAGAGGCAATCAGGCTAATGGAGGAAGCAATTCAGCTACAATGCACCTGCAAAGACACGCTGCCGCAGTTGCAGCTGTTGCAGCAGTTCAACAGGGATCCGTGGTTAGAAAGGATCCTTCAAATCGACTGCATATCATTCCAGAAATATCCTCCGGTAGTGTTCATCTCCCGCCCTATAAGGTTCAAAAAGCCTACGTGGACAGTATTGCGGTTCCTTGTATAAACATGCAGGCGTACACTGATTTAGCAATGAGGAAAATATTGCTAATATTGTAGAAGCAATTCTATCAAGGCTTATTATCGCAGTTATCTGGTTGGTATGAGAACTGTCGGATGTTGTGCTCACGTTATGAGTGTTTTGGTAGTATTTTGAGTATGCCCGTCATCAAACGAATAGAGAAATACAACCTGCACTTTTTTTGCATTACATTTTAATAGATGACCATTCTGATGAAGAATACTTTAATGAGCCCTAATAATCACAATCCTTTTCCTAAATCCTACATATGTACGAGGGCGGGTCAATAAGTCCGTGACTTTTGGAATAAAACACAGATTTTTTGATAAAAAAATAATTTTATTTTTAAACGTAGTCTCCCTTGAGCTCTATACACTTTGTCCAACGCTTCTCCAATTTTTTTATCCCTTCCAAAAAAAATGATTTGTCGAGGTCCTCAAAATAGGCCTTTGTTTGCGAGATGACTTCATCATTGGAGTCAAATCTTTTTCCACCAAGCCATTTCTTCAGGTTTGGGAACAAGAAGTAGTCGCTCGGAGCCAAATCTAGAGAATAGGGTGGATGAGGGAGCAATTCATAGCCCAATTCATGGATTTTTGCCATGGCAACTGCACATGTGTGCACCCTTGCATTGTCTTGGTGGAAAAGAACTTTTTTCTTTTTTTTTAGTGAGTAGTCTAATAAAAATAGCTGTCAAACACAAACTAACTGACGCAGCAAGTTTAAATTTTGACAGGAATCAACTGACAGATGCCTGTAGACAGGAGCAGTGTTGCTGTTTCAGTAAAGAGGTCAGAAATTCAAAAAGTCAAGGACTTATTGACCCGCCCTCGTACATATGTTCTTCCCAAGCTTTTTTTATTGCAAAAAAAAAAACAAAAATCGTCAAGTTTCTTTAAAAAAACATAGAAGGTAGGCACCATGTACCTACAAATATTGAGTATATGGTGATTGATTTGCACCACTTAGGATTTTGAAAGTGCTTTCCTTGGTTAATGTTGGCTGATTCTTATATTATTATACACCAAATTAAAGCTTGAATGATGTTGTTTCACGTAACACTTTCGATAAAGATTTTTCAGAAATCAGTGATTTAAAAATAAAAACTGACAGCTCAATGCGCATCTCTTCGTTTGGTAAATTCGAAATGCGCTTAAATTAATTCGAATGATGAGAGCAGGGGAGAGTAAAATGTTTCAATGCGATTTGAAAGGGTTTATATTTTCAATTTGGTTTATAAACAGGAATGAAATAATGCGGATTAAGTTTTCAAGTGGTGTTTATATGAGCATATTGAACTAATGCGCATTGATTCAAAAAATTGAGAACAGTTAGTTTTAAATTAAGAAAACAAACACATCAAAAAATAGTATCCAAATTAAAACATTTAAGATTAAATTATTTTAAAAAAAACTTTATTTTGGCAGCGTAACTGCCTTATCAAAAATTACTTAAAAACTGAATTACAAAATTCTAAAACTAAGAGCTTAAATACCTAAATAATGCTGACCAGCTAGCTACCTGTCGTGGGAACGGTTGCGATTATCTGAAACGGTGTCATATTGTCATTTAGTGGATACAGTGCTGCTTGCTGCTTGTTGTTTGTTGTTTATGCTGACGATGTTGTTTGGACTGTTGCCGGTGAAACGAAGGTATCATGTATCGAACTTCTGTCGTTGACTTGTAATGCTGTTTATGCTGACGAATCGAATGTTGAGTTTGTGTGAACTTATGCTGTGTTAACTTCCACAAGGAAAATACATACTATTGTAGACAAAACACCCAACATCAGACCACATCTCCCAATTGTACATCTATGTGAGATGTAGTATATACTGACGATGCTCTTCTCTTTCCATCATGAAAAAACCTTGAGGAATGCGTTAAAAGAATGCAGAAGGACCTACGAGTACATAGTTTGAGTATATGTTACGGTTAAGGGCAAATAAACTCCAATTGAATATCAGTAAATCTAAGTGTATGGTGTTGAAACATCGAGTAAATATAAATATTATCATTGAAAATGAGTAAATGGAACAGGTTGAGCAAATAAAGTAACTAGGAGTAATCATTGAGGCGAAGTTAACGGTTAGCCCGCAAGTAGCAAATGTATTGAGAGAAATAGCAAAAAACAAGTCGAATTTTTTGGCAGGATACGAAGTAGAATCTACCTATTGAGTGCAATAAAGCACTGATGGCCGTAGTGGGTAGTGGACTGGCTTCCAAATCGGATAGTTCGGTTTTCGAAAAACATCTTTCTTTCTCTCTCTATCCCATTTTCCAAAAAACTAAGCATGTGCTCAGGGACTTTAAGTGTATTCTGTAATGTTCTTTGAGTGTGTGGTTGAAGATAGCACACATTATTTTTTAGCAGCAGCGGGGGGCACGCTTGCGGTTGCACGGCGTTCGTTCGTCGGAGGGGTGGGATCTTGCTGCTCTCGTCTGGAACTTATTGAATTATCGTGCCGTAAAATAAAAAAAAAAAACAAAGGTAAAAGAATTGGAAAACATAGTGCTACTATGTTGTCTTAGTACAAAATTTACGAACATGAACCAAAAACTTATTGCAGTGTTTTAGGTATTTTAACACTCAAAGGAGCCCTCCACAGCAACTGGCATCGTCATTTGCACCGTAACTGTTCCTTTCCTATATTTCTTTTGGAACAGTCCCTATCTCCTATTCTCAAACACCTTTCTACCCAACTATTTCAACGATCGCGAACTAGTTTAACACATCATAATATTATAATATGGAAAATCACAAAAGAAGAATTATATACGGTCCGCCATCTAACGTTTTTTTTTCAACTAGTCCTTATTTCGTGAACGGTAACACCTAGCTCATGTCTGATTTGACAGATAATTAGTTTTATCCTCCCGCTGAGCGAATATGGTGTGTATAAGCTTGAACAACGCTGGGAACGTGGGCCTGCGATCGACTTAGAGAAGATGCCGATTTTGCCAAAAAAATCACCTTTTCAGATGAAGCTCATTTCGATCTTGGCGGGTATGTAAACAAGCAAAATTGTCGCATTTGGGGCACAGAAACGCATACATTGAAAAGCCGATACATCCAAAACGAGTCACTGTTTGGTGCGGATTTTGGTCCAGAGGCATAATTGGGCCATTTTTCTTCGAAAATGAGCAAGGAGTGGCCGTTACAGTCAATGGCGATCGTTATCGGGCCATGTTGAACGAATTTTTGTTCACAAAAATTGAAGAGGAGGATATTGGCAACATTTGGTTTCAACAGGACGGCGCTACGTGTCACACAGCCGAAGCTACACTCGATGTTTTGCGCCCTGTTTTTGAAGATCGCATTATCAGCCGCAGAGCTGATGTCATTTGGCCACCTCGGAGCTGCGATTTGAAACCGTTGGACTATTATTTGTGGGGTGCCGTAAAAGATAAGTGTTACACCGACAAGCCAGAGACAATTGACGCTTTAAAGGACAATATTCGTGAAGCCATTGGTGAAATACAGCTGCACACAATCGATAATGTGCTTAAAAATTGGACCGATCGTGTAGGCTACTGCATAGCCAGCCGAGGCAGCCATTTGAATGAAATTATTTTCCATTATTAACCGGAAGGATTGTACTTTCAAATAAAAAAAGAAATTTGAGAAAATATTCTGTAGTTTTTTTTTTATAGCATTTTCAAAAAAAAAAATTTTGGCGGACCCTATAGATATCAAAAGATATATTGGCCAGAGTGATATCTGGTGATGTTTTTATTTCAATTCATTATACCAATGCAACGTACATATTAGTAAACATATAAATTTGATTGAATTATTTAATTATTTAGGAGGCAAAACCTATTGCCTGGGATTTAGATAAGAAAGTGTTAATGTGGTTGTATACATTTAATTGTGTGTATTGCATAGTATGTGTAAAATTATAATATATAGATTTTAAGGAGGTTAAGTATATTAATTTTCAATATACAAATCGTAAAAAAAAGTATTTATGAAACATTATTAAATATTGAAATAATAATAATTCTAAGTATGCACTTAGTATGTAAGAACAGAAATATTTAAGTTTCAAGAAGTGTTGTAAGATAATATATGGTATGAATAAGTTTGAAAATTATGTGAATAAGCCAGTAAAAAGTAAATCTATAATTTTGTACTCACTTTTATATCCAGGTCGATGAGGTTTGTGCACAAATTTCAGAAGCATATGGATGTTGCGTATCTCTCTTGATTTTCATTGAATAATATAAATATGTATATCACTTTTCGCTGGCTTTTAACAATTATATATATATATATTTTTGTATTCATCAATCTTATCACTACTAGAAGATCAAGTCTACTTGGCAATGAAAAGCAGATGTGCAAAAGAATATGCAATTACAAATTAACACTTCTATATGCGATAAAGGATATGACTACAGATGGTATGGTTAGGAGAGGTATCCGGCTAATTCCGATCAGTTAGATAAAGGTGGTACACACTGATTTTGTGGCGACGTTAGATCAGGTTATGACCTTGATAAACAAACACTCTGATATGCACGAAGAGTGCATTTCAACTGGCTTTATGAATTTTTATTATTTGATATTTTTTTGTGGTCCTCATATATTTGAACTCTTTTATGATGACCAACTTCTACAGCGAGCATCGAACTTGTCGAGTTGTAGAGGCTGAGTAGGGTCAATGAATCTCGAGAAGAAATTCTCCAGACGAGTCCTGAAACCAAAGGATGCTCCCCCCCCTCTCCAACTCCCAAAGCACTCCGTCATTCCCCTGGGCTGGATCAAAGTGTTATACGACCCGTGCTGAAGATCAACCTGGCTGAGGGCCCAGTATCTCCAAAAATAGCTCAGTCGCGAACGGAGTATCCGGATACCTGGCGACCTCCGGAATAGCTAGCCTTATCTGTATACAGCGGATCTCTGTACAGATGGACACCCCTTTCTCCGCTACTCGTGGGACCATTAATGGAAAATAACCAAAAAACAAAAACCGAGGCCGGTACTCCTCCAATACCGGGCGGTGGAACGGTGACTACACCGACTACCGGCAAGACTCCTACATTGCCGAGAGGAGGCAATGGAGGCAATCTATCGATCTCTTCACCAAGGCCATCGATGGTTTAGGAGAGATTTGGCCAGGTGCAAAACTCGAGGTCGTATCTAAGAAAGACATTCCTAGTAAACCTCGAACTCGTACTTGGATTCCAGCCCAACCCTCCTCTCCAGAAAGTAATCTGGAAATCATCCGGCTCAGCAACCCGACTCTTCCGACTCATGACTGGAAAGTCGCGAAACTGGAGGAAATAAGGGTTTCTTATAGATGCGCGTTAATTGTGATCAATAAGGAATCCCTTAATCCTCTGGCGCAGACGAAAGGCATGATTCGGTTCGGATTCGAGTCCGTTCACTTAAGGGTGTACAAAAAGGATGAGCTGGATGCTGATAAGCAACCTCCTCCTCCTTTAATACCTGATAACACAACCTTGGACCTCGGAGCGTCGATATCCTTTCCATAAATGGATAGCGACGACTCCAATCTGTCCGAGGTAACTATTACTCGTAAGCCGTCGGTCTCATCTTCTGACACCCTGTCGGAAATGGAAACCGATGACGAAGCAAAGAGAGTTCCTACATGATCAGAGGTAGAAGATTTCTACTTCCGAACCTCAGCGACCCGGACTTAACCATTGCCAGACTAGAGACAGCGAAAGGCTCTTACTGGCTGGCATCAGCTTACCTTGGCCACGACCATGTTGACCCTCTCCCTAGTGATAACCTAGAAAGGGTGGTACTGGAAGCGGGAAGGCAAAAAACCAGCCTCATAATCGGATGCGACGCTAACGCACATCATACGGTATGGGGCAGTACCGACATCAATGATAGAGGTGAGTCACTTTTAGACTATATTTTAAGTATTAACCTCTTAATTTGCAATATTTGCAATGAGCCCACTTTTATAACAAAAAACCGACAAGAAGTGTTAGATATTACTCTTGTCTCCAACAGCATCACCCAAAGCCTAACAAACTGGATGGTATCGTCTGCACACTCCTTTTCAGACCATAGATACATCCAATTCAGTCTGAGTGATGCTCTCCCCAGCCAACCAGCTTTCCGGAACTACCGGAAAACTGATTGGACAAAATATAGAGGAATACTGTCGGAAACGATATCCTCTAAACTATCAAGTCCCCGCGTGACACCAATGAGCTCGACATGAAAGTCAGGGAATTTACTCTGACTCTCAATAAGGCTATGGCCGCTTCCTGCCCTCTTATTCAACCAAGAGGCAAGAAAAAGCCACATTGGTGGACATCGGCACGGGGACTGCTCAGAAACGCCTGCAGAAAACTTTTCAACGCAGCAAAAAGCACAAGAAAAGTGACCGACTGGGACTCATATAAAGAATCCGTCACCATACAAGTCTGCTGGTCCGGACGGTATTATACCTGCCGAGCTACAGAGGTCCTCAGCTTTTATTCTACCAGTGTTAGAAAATATTATGAGGAGCTGTGTAGAACTTATCCACATTCCACTGTTATGGAGAGAAGTGAATGTAGTATTCATTACCAAAAACGGAAAATGTTCTCATGTAGTACCAAAGGACCTCAGACCTATAAGTCTATCATCATTCCTTCTGAAAACTTTAGAACGACTGATTGATAACCATATTCGAGCTAAAGTTGATCCGAGACTTCTGTCTACGACTCAACATGCCTACTGTAAAGGAAAGTCGGTGGAAACGGCTTTGCACTCTCTGACTAGCCACATCGAACGATCCCTACAATATAAGGAGTACACAATGGTTGCTTTCCTAGACATAGAGGGCGCCTTTAACAACGTCAACACATCCGCAATCACGACTGCGCTGTCAACTCTGCAGGTAGACGGCTCACTTGGGGAGCTGATTAGTCTAATGCTAAAAAGCGGGATAATCAACTCCAAACTGGGTGAGACTTCTGCTAAAAGATATGTCAGTAGGGGTACGCCGCAAGGCGGTGGCCTCTCTCCCCTTCTCTGGAACTTAATAGTTAATGAACTACTGATATACCTGGAAGCGGATTGCCTATGCGGATGACGTTGCCATAACCGTCTCAGGAAAACATCTCAATACCATTAAAGACAAGTTAATCTCAACAGATTAACCCGCTGGGCACATCGCTGTGGATCGGGAATAAACCCCCATAAAACTGATCTTGTCCTCTTTCTAGGAAATATAAAATTCCAATCATAGACCCTCTTTCAATAAACTGTACCAGTTTAGCTTTCTCCGATACAGCAAAATATCTGGGTCTCATTTTTGACAGAAAACTAAACTGAAAACCTAAAATTCAAGAAAGAGTCAATAAAACTATAACCGCATTAACCTAAGCAGAGTCTAAAGAACAGCATGTCTATGCACAAGCGGAGCCTTGCGGTCTACCCCCTCTGCCGCATTAGACATTCTGCTTCTCTTGACACCCCTCGACATTTTTAGCAGACAAGTAGTTGCGACTGCAGCTATACGCCTTAAAGCGACTAAACAGTGGACAAATAATTCATTTGGCCACGCCAGTATTCTTAATACATTAGGAATCCTCACAGAGAACATCGATTACACCATACCTAAACTTTGGTTTGACAAAAACTTTCATATAAGCTTCCCCTCTAGATCATTATGGGAGCAAGATGCTTTTATGGAGGACAAGTCAATGCATCACTACACCGATAGCGATAGCGGAGTAGGACGGTGTTTTCTCAGATAAGCTAAATATAAGCCTCTCTTTCCGTCTTCCAAATCACTGTAGCGCGTTTCAGGCGGAAATTTTGGCGATTAAAGGAGTTCTGTCCTGGCTGAAGAAAAACGTGATATCTGTAAAAGATGTCCGCATCTTTTCGTATAGTCAGGCCGCTATCAAGTCCCTGGACTTGGTCTCATTAAATTCTAAAACCGCCCTTGAATGCCGATCATCTATCATGGAGATGGCAGAGCAGAGCAGTTTAACATTCACCTTTGTTGGGTGCCGGGCCACAGAGACATTCCAGGGAACTGCAGAGCCAAAATTGGAACCACTCTACCTATCCTACCGGACAAAGCTAGTATAGGTATATCAATCGCTACGTGCAAACTAACACTAAGGTTGGATGCCAATAAAAGAACAGACCTTAGGTGGACTGCTGGGCAAACTGGCCAAGGCTGGATCTGACTCGTTCTAAGTGTCTGATCCTTTTAGGTAGGAAACATCTCAGCGCCATAATAGGTGTCATTACCGGACACTGCCTCATAGGCAAGCACGCAAGAAGGCTTGGCGCTTTTAGTAACGATTTCTGTAGAAGCTGCATGGACGAGGAAGAGGAGGAGACAATCCCCCACCTACTCTGCACATGCCCAGCTCTCTCTCAGATAAGGAAGCTTCATCTAGGAGCTTTCTTCTACAACGACCTAAACGATCTAGAATAAATAGACGTTAACAGTCTCCTACGCTTTATTATAAGCTCAAACTGGTTCCAGTAGTAAGAAGATCATAGATCCACGTGGCATCACAATGGGCCAATAGGCCTAAGTGGGTTGGTATTTCCAACAGCCACTCTTACCTAACCTAACCTAACCTACGGTGACCAAATTGCTGTTTTTTTCATCCATATACATACATACTCAAGTTGCTTAACATATCTTGGGGCATGCACATGGGCAGATGGAGGTTATTTTGAAACCAGTAGGTTAGTTTTTCGCACAGTGGTCTTTACAAACCTTGCACAAATGAAATGGACCCTATTGGAACCTTGAAAATTTAGTCCAAAAGTCAATGTGTTTGCGAAATTGGTTAAGTACATATATGTTCAACAAGTAATACAAAATTCTTACCTCCTCGTATATCTTTTTTTTTGTGTTTTTTTCCAAGGTCACCTTTGATGTGCAGAAAAGTTATGAACTCCACTGGTACTTATGGCTTAAAATCCATTACTGTGCCATAACAAATAAAGGTAAAAGAAATGCTGAGAGGCTAGCTTATCTTAACCACAACAAAAAAAAACGTGGTTCAAGTATGGGAATAACCAAAAAAGATTTGAATTACGCAGCAGATGTCCAAGCAATGAAAGGCAGGTTAAAAGAAAAATAAAAGGAAGATGGTGATATTGCAGTGCCTTAAATACTCTGCGGAGTGTTAAGGGAATTTAGCCAAAAACACCAATTGGTACGTATAATAGTCGCGTTCACTCTAATAGACTGGTTTGAGCCTTAGATGTTTGAGCGAACTGTTATACGTTGGAGAAAATTGATTTGAAGTAGAATCTTAAGTTGAACGCAAGACTTGAATAGAAATAATTTGTGCATGGATCACGCTACAATTCATACCCGCTTAAGTGTTGAGTTCCTTTTATAAAAATATATATAACGTACTGATCAAACAACACTCCGAATACTGCTCTTCAATTCTTTATCTGTGTGGCGATTCTATGATTACGAAACTACATGGTATGCAGAACAGGGCTGCGAGATTAGTTCTAAAATGTAATCGATACACATCAATCAGATTAGTGTTAAATGCTCTAAGATGGTTAAATGTTAAACAAAGAACAACTTTTAATGTTCTGAAGTTTATTTTTAAAATGAAATATGATTTATTGCCCAATTATGAGATTCGCAATCGTATAATTTAAGAAGCAGAGAAAATTTTAGATTGTCAATTGTATAACTTTCTTCCACCCAGTATAAATGAATGCAACTTCAAAAGGTTACAAAAAACTAACTATCGACTATATTAAACTGAATTTTCCACATTTTTAGATAAGTTGTATAGATTTCTAAAATTTTGTATATTACGTTATGTGAAGTTTAAACTGTATATAACATATTTTTGAAATTTAATGACATGACCTGCTAAATAAATAAATAAAATTAAAAAAAAAGTTTTCCATCTGCTCGAAAAGAGTCCTAAAGTGTAGGATTGATAAAAAACTTAAGTTATTTTTCCAGTAAAGAAGAATAACTCATCAGGGAGATGAAATATACCATATACGAGTATATACCATCTGTACCAGCGGATTTGTGTATATTAAGATCTTAAAGTACTAAAGTACAAGTGATAAAGTGAATTTGTCCCATTGAAGATTTACGCACTCAAGTTCAGGCGGGGACAAAGCTAAATCTGGAAATGTTAAGCTAGCCGCAAAGTGTGCAACACTTGAGGCCGAATTTCCAATGTTTTTGATGAATGATCAAAAATTTGTACTACCCTTGGGACAATATAGTATCTTTTGCCTTAGTTGTTGGTCGTATTACAATTTCACACGCTTAAGAAGGACATTGCAATCATTTCTGGCTCGTTCGAAATTTTTTCGATTTTCGTTTTGTAGGACCGAAAAAACATTTCCCTGACCCTGATAGTCTCTTTGCAGTTCTAGTGGTACCACGTCTTTTCTTTATCCGATGAGGGATAAAGGATCTCATTCCATAGAGAATACTGTCTGTGATCAGAATACTGATGGCGGCGGCATCCATGTTGTTTTCGAGGAAACTAACCACCAGCTAAAATTCGTAAAGAAGATGTTAAGTCTGCTCAATAGACTTTCTCGCATTGTCATACGGTTATTTTAGGAATCTTTTGTCTAACTGTATGTACAAGAAATTAGCTGATACGACACATCAATAGTGTACTTATTAGGGTAAAAAGTTAAAATCAAGTTCAGAGTGTTGGCGGTATGACTACCAACGTCGGGTATTTGTTTTGTTTTCTGCAGAAAAGATCCCGACACAACGTCCGTCGGATGTTGTCTGTCCAGAATATCGAAGGCTTCCAGAATCGCAATAACGATTACAGTATAATTATACAGAGATATAATTCTTTGTACGGTGTCAGACAGCAAATCGAACTTGTTGAAGGTCGAATTGCTATCCAGTTTGGGGTTTCTGTAGGCAAGTGTTATAATTGCCAGAAGAAAGGGCACAATGCTTCTAAATATCGATATCCAAAAAGGGCCCAAAAATGTGACATTATCGTTTGCAATGTTAAATACCAACACTAGTTCGCCGGCACTTAAAGAAAATATGTGGGTGCTTGATAACGGGTCAACCTGTCACATGAGTTGTGATTGACGCTTTTTTACGATCATGCAGCCACACATTAAAAAGATTGAATTAGCTGGCAATTATTCTATTATGTGTTGGGGGTGTTAGAGTTGCCATCATTTCTACAAATTACAGAAATATAGAATTGCTCACTATCTTATACGAGTATGTTCCTGAATTGAAAACAAATTTTATATGTTATAATTATTGTGCCCAATTTAGTGAAAAGCGCTTAGAATTTCTGACAGCGGTAAGAATTTGGTATTGCATGCATTGAAATATCGTGATTTGTTTGTACATGAAGACAAAATTCGTTCTATGAAGCTTGCAAACTAACTTAAGTGACAACACATTAATATGGCATGCAGGTTTAGGTCACTTGAATAGGAAAAGCATGAATTATTTATTTAGTGAACATATTGTAAGAGGAGCGATGCTTACTTAAAAATATTCCAGATACGTTGGAGTGTGAGATTAGCATGAAAGGAAAAATATGTAGTTCCTCTTTTCCCACAAATAAGAGAATCGCATCCAAAGGGTTACCAGAAATCATTCATTCAGATATATTTATGTATGTGAACCGATGAAAATAAATGTCATTGGGGGGCAGAAAGAATTCAAGGCTTAGGTGGAATGTAAACCACGGCGCAAGATAAAGGTTTTAAGACGCGACAATGGTGGAGAATACTCGTATATGAGTTGACAGTTTTCAAAATTTCTCTCTGAGCATGGTACTAAATGATAGCTGACAGCTCAGCAAAATGTAGTACCCGAACGGGCAAATAGAACTTTGGTAAAGATGGCCAGATATTTGATTTTAAATTCTATCCTGCCAGAATCACTATGGGCTGAGGCAGCTAACACAGCCGTATGCATTCGAAACCGATCATGCAGTAAGCTCTATGAAATTTTGAATGGGCGAAAGCCACATATAGGGCATTTAGAAGTATTTTGATCCAAGGCTATCTTGCTGGATAAGCGGCCAGAAAAGTCCAGATTTGATAAAAAGGGGATAGACTGTATCATGGTTGGATATTCAAAAGAATCTAAGGAATTTAGATTGTATAAGCCTGTCGGGAGAAAGATTTTAAGAAGTCGTGACGTTAAGTTCACTACGTTGTCTTTTAGTATCAGAAATAGCAATGATTCTTACACATTAATTGATATAATAATGAAATTCCTTACGTTAAAGAGAAAAAGAGTTCTGCCAAAAAATATAGGTCTGATGAAAATATTTTCAAAATGTTTGATGCACTCGAGGAAACAGATGATTATTCTGGTGAAGTGAGTATGCAACGAAGATAATTTTGATAGGATTGCAAATATAGGAAAATTTTCATTCGAGGAATAAATGAAACTGAATTGAAAGGAACAATCAGTCAAATCAAAAACTGCGGTCAGGTACACGAAGAAGAAAATGACTACTTACTTTATAGAAAACAAATAGGAACAATTAATAGAAACTGGCCCGCTTTCAGTAAGTGAGGCCCTAGATCGATCTGATGCTGATATGTAGATAGAATCAATGCAAACTGAGTACGACTATTTAAAAATGTATCGAACATGGGAGTTAGTTGATCTTCCTCCTAGGCAAAGTGTTGCGGTCAGAAGCTAGAGATCGATTACACTGAGACATTTTCACCAGTCGTAAGGTATTTAACTATAAGATTGATTCTAGCTTCGGCCGTTGTTTCACTTAGTAGCATCGAAGCAGAGTATAGGGGTTGATGGCAGCAATAAAAGAAGTAGTTTACCTGCAAAAATTTCTTACAGAAATTAGTTTTGGCTCTGTTGTCAAAGGACCAACTGAATTATGTGGTGACAACTTGAGCGCACATTATTTAGTAAACCATCCTGTATTTCATTTAAGATCTAAGCGTATCATCATATTCGTGAAATATGTAATAAATCTTTAGAGTATGGAATTACAATGATTACAGATATTTTTCCTAGAATTCTAAATAAATCAAAAATTATTGTCAGTTGGTAGAAGTTGGCTTTTTAATTATATCTACATATAATTTGCATTTGTATACTATTGGCAACTTTCAACACAGTATTCTAATACTCTTACACAAGTTAACTTGCTACA
Organism: Volucella bombylans; assembly: GCA_949129095.1. Lineage (NCBI taxonomy): Eukaryota > Metazoa > Arthropoda > Insecta > Diptera > Syrphidae > Volucella > Volucella bombylans. The sequence goes on along the minus strand of OX422143.1, from coordinate 19,148,607 downwards.
CCTTGAAACAGAAGACTACGCCAACATTTCATGGTTAAGTTCTCACGGGAAGTTGCAGTCGCATAACACCTTGCACATGCAGCAACAAACATTATTTTACTAATTAAGCGTCTGGATACAGAAACCCTACGTTACCTTAAGTTTACAGAAAATTTTTAGCTCAGTTCTTAAATAATCACACGATTAGCGGATTAGAAATAAAAATATTTTTTTAATAAATTAAAGAATTGGAACGTTTAATTCAATTTACACTATGTTATTTAAGAATTGCTACATGCAAACTTCTGAAGCTCTATTTTATTTCGATTACTGTATAATAAACCAGTTGCTTGTGAAGCTCTACTGAGATTGAATGTGTTTCAATTCCTTCATCCTTACAGATGCTAAGCTAGGCTGCAAGGCGAAAATTCATCACTGTCTTACAGCAATAGGAAACAGTGCACCAACAAAATTCACACACACAACACGCTATCCAGCAGTTGTTACTTACACTTATACCGTATGACAGTGCTATACAGCAGCTGTAGTGACCGAGTTCAAGTAACAGCAATAAGACCAGGGGCAGGAGATGTGAGATGGCTGCACTATGGTTTCTTTCTATTTTTTCCCGACTCACTGCACTACACCACCACACTGAATATTATTATTATCAATATCATTATTATTATTATTATTATTATTATTATTATTATTATGGTGTTTAATTTCACGCTATTACGGTTATATACGTTACATTTTCAGGACCTTGAATCGAACAAAAATGTAACAAGTCTTTATTGTAGTTAATTTAAAAATTGGCGAACTATATGACACGTGTCTAGAATGATGGATTTTTGAATTTTCGCTATATATTTCTCACTGATATCTAGGTCTCTCAGATGTCTCTTGATGTTTTTTTCCACTAGTCCTGTGGCACTTATTATTATTGGAACGGTCTTGACCTTCCGTAGGTTCCACTGGTTTTTGATATCTATTGCTAGACTTTCATATCTCCTTTTCTTCTCATCGTACGTCTTTTTGATATTATTATTGTTAGGAACAGCAAAGTCAATCAATATTGCTGTGTTGTCCCTTTTGTTTAGAATAGTAATGTCAGGTCGGTTATGATCAACTCGATTTGCAGTATGAAGCGTTCGGTCAAATAGAATCTTGACTTCCGCGTTTTCCACCACAGGCTCTGGTTCATAACGGTAATACGGTTGCAATTCTTGCAAAAGTCCAGCATTTTTGCATAACTGTTGGTGGAAGACCTTTGCAACATTGTTGTGCCTTCGGAGATATTCAGTCTGTGCTAGATTTTTACATCCTGATATGATGTGTTCTATTGTCTCATTAGGTTTTCCGCACATTCGACATTTATCTTCTACGGTATTGTCTCCTAGGACAAACCTTGTATAATTTCGTGTTGCGACAACGCCGTCTTGTATTGCTATCATGAAACCTTCTGTTTCGGAAAACAGTTCTCCTACCCGGAGCCATAAGTTTGACGTTTCTATGTCAACATGTTCGCTCCTAAGGGCTTGATAGTGTCTTCCATGCAAAGGTTTGGCTGCCCATGTTCGTCTTCGGGCCTCCATATCGGGTAGTTGTACAGGCGTTTGTTTTTTTAGGTTGAGTGGAGTAAGATTATCGTCAGCTTCAAGAGTTATTTTTGCAAGGTCTGAGATGAGACTTTTCTCGGTAAACTATCTTCTAAGTGAAAATACTTGCCTAGTATGCATGCCTTGCAGATCAATTATTCCCCTACCTCCTTCTCGCCGGGGCAACGACATTCGTTCTATACAGGACTTCTGATGGTGAAGATTGTATTTAGTCAATATGGTTCGGATCTTTCGCTGCATGTCCACAAGATCTGTTGTGGACCATTTGATTATACCAAAGCTGTAGGTCAGTACCGGTATTGCATAGGTGTTTATTGCTTTGACTAAATTCCTACCATTTAAATAGGATTTCCCGATTTTATGCATTCGCCCTTTAAACTTGGATATAAGTTCTTTTTTCATTTTCGCAGAGTGCATCCTATTACTTTGAGCTGTTCCCAGATATGTGTAAACCTCATTCTGCAGCATTTCTTTAATCCCGAGGATATCGCCTTGTATTGATGGTGAGACTTTTCCACGCACAACACTTAGAGTCTTACACTTATCCAACCCAAACTCCATGCATATGTCTCTGCTAAACATGCTGACTATTTCTAGGAGATGGTTAAGGTGCATCTTTGTTGATGCGTATGTCTTTAGGTCATCCATGTACAAAAGATGGTTGATTTTATACTCAAAAGAATTCGATTTAATTTTGTAACCATATTTACTCGAATTGAGCATGTTGCTAAGAGGGTTAATGGCGATACAGAACCATAAAGCACTGAAACAGTCTCCCTGAAACATACCTGACCTGATAGGAATGTCTTTTGTTTTTGTCGTTATGCCGTTGTTAAATATCTCGATACAAGTTTTCCATCGGCCCATACTATGTGCGAGAAATTTAATTATTTGTGGGTGAATACGGTAAATTTTTAAAACATCAATGAGCCAAGTGTGTGGTACACTATCGAAAGCTTTTTTATAGTCTATATAACTGACGTATAGGTTCCTTTTATTTTTCGTAGCTTGTTCGATAATAACCTGGTCTACAGTCAGTTGTTCTTTGCAGCCTCGGGCTCCTTTGATGCATCCTTTTTGCTCCTCACTTAGTATTTTGTGGGTGTTTAAATGGTTGTAAACTATTTTGTTTATACATGCCGTCATTATTTTGTACAGGGTGGGAAGACACGTTATCGGTCTTCCATTAGCGGGCTCTCTATTGAAGCCTGTATTTTTGGGTAAGAGATAAGTTATTCCTCTTACTAGGTGCTCTGGGAAGTCCCCTGGCCTTCTCAGAGCTTCGTTTAGTAGATCTAAAAGCTTTGGTTGTGTAGCATCGAAGCGTTTGTACCAAAAGTTCTCTATTTTATCAGCTCCGGGAGTTTTACAGTTATGAGATCTTACAAGGACTTCCTTAAGCGTGGTCATTGGGATGGTTTCACTTGTCATTTGTGGTATGTCGCAGAACTTTTCTTGTTCTTCTTTTATCCATTTGGCAGTGGGGTCATGCTGTTTTGGGGTAGACCAGATGTTAGACCAGAAATTTTCGATGTCACTAGTGTCGGGGATCTCATCATTTGTGGTTGCGTTGTGAGTCCTCAAGTTTCTGTAGAATGCTTTCTCCTTGATACTAAAAGTTTTATTGTTTACGCGTCTGCTTAGTGACTTTTTATATTTTCTTTTTTTTTGCTATTTGTACAGTTAATTTTTGTGTGATGGTATCTAGAACGCGGGATATAACGTCATGGTTAGATTCATACCTAGAGTGATTGCGGTGTTTGGTGCATATTACTTTGATTTTATTCCATAATCTTCTTGATACATTACCTGCTAGGTAGGCTTTGATCCTCTCTATTGAACTGCGCAGATCAGTAATCTTATTTTTAATTCTTTGAAGGAATATATCACGAGAGGGCTTTTGTCTCCATCTGTTAATCCGAGGTGCTAGTTTTTTTCCACACATTCTTACTACGGTAGCAGCTGCGCAGTATATGATAGTGTGGTAGCTATTTAAGTCAGATATTTCAGCCATGGTCTCAATCAACAAAGAGTCATTCATAATGCTGATAATTTGACTAACTCGTTTCGATGTGTTAATTTTTGGTATGTTTGGCCGGTTGAGGGGATCCGTTCCGTTAAAAAGCACTTGCTGCTGCCCAAATACAAATCGAATTTCTTGTTCGAGTTGAGGGATCTGCATCTCCCTATCTCCTCCGTTGATTTCCTGTTGTGAATCTCTTTCCATACTATTGCTTTCATTGTTATAGTTTTGAGCAGTATCAACTGGTTGACGAGTCCTCTCCAGTTGGTGTGAATTATCGCGTTGATTGTTAGCTAACTCTCTGGTACAAGATTATTTCGGTGGATTGCACGGACTTGGTCAGATAATCGTTGCTCAGTTACATTGAATTCAGGACATTGAGAAATAAACATAATCTAAATAAACAAAATCTATAGCTTGTCATATTAGTTTCACCATTTGTAGCTATGTAATAAAGGCGTAATAAGGTTTCATTAACATTTGTGGTCCACTTCCTACGCCGTCGATTATTCCCATGCGTGAGAGCTGCACTTGCATATGCCTGCTGATCACTTCGTCGCAGGGAGTTGGTATTATTATTGGGTATGTGCTGTGGCTCATTTATCACACTAAGCCCAGGTACCAAGCCAAGTGCTCGGAAGTTACTCGTAGTATGCGATCCCGACGCGATGGGGTTATCCGAAGTCCCCCGGTTTATTTCATTTTGTGTACTATCCATATTTTTAATATTTTCCATTTTAGACCTTCTGGCAGGTTCAATTTATTAGCCGCTTCTAACCCGAAGAACAGGCGCCAACCTACACGCTGCCTGGCTGCCAGGTTAGGATGCAGGATTTTGATGTTGTTGTGTGGTCCGCGAGTGGTATTTTGATTCCCACCTACCCAGCATATCTACCGAGCATTCCTCTATCCGCCACCTGAGGACGCGCCCTCTAGGGATACAACACCCCCCGAGGGGGGTGTTTTATTATTATTATTATTATTATGTTCCCACGCCTCTTTCCCCCCCAGATACCGCGCGAGCTGGGGTCCATTTTCACCGGGCACGACGGCAGTTGAGACTGCAAGTCGTATCGGTACTGATATTTATTTATTTCTTAATTGTTTATAGCACTACGGTTGCTGCAGGAATTTACGCACAATCCTACATGTACTCAAGATAACTGCTTTCGAAATTTGGGGTAGTATATGTTCGCACTTCCTGTTCTTTAACACTTTGAATGCAGTTTTTGTGATAATTCCTGTGCTGGATATAACAATTGGGACCACGCGTATTGATGTTAGTCTTTCCCGTTGTTTGATTTCGTGAGCAAGTTCAACATATTTTGCAATTTTTTCGGCAAAGGTTTGAATTATATTATCCGTTAATGGAACTGCTACGTCTATCAGATATCCCTTTCTCTTCGCTTTGTCTATATATACGATGTCAGGTCTATTAGCCATTATTGTATGGTCAGTTGTCATCGGTCTATCCCAGTACAACTTATAGCCGGAGCTTAGCAAAACTTCATTGGGTTTATATTTGTAGTATGGTTGCTTCGATTCGATCAGTCTGGACCTTAATGCTAATTCCTGGTGAACAATCTTAGCTACGTTGTTGTGCCTATGCAGATCATCGCTATTCGCTAGTGATGTGCAGCCATTCATAATATGCTCAATGGATTCTGGGCTGTGTCTACATCGGCGGCAAGCGTTCTCTATATTCTCATGTAGAATAGCACGCCGGTATTGGCGTGTCGCAATGATACCGTCTTGAATTGCCATGGCAAATCCTTCCGTTTCAGGAAACAATTGGCCTCGCTGCAACCAGACTGTTGAAGCTTGTTTGCTGATCTCAGTACCATCAAGCTGGTGTGGGTATTTCCCATGGATTGCTTTGCTTTTCCATTGTTCAGTGGTAGTATTAGCAGAGCGGATGCTATTGCTCGGGTAAAACTCTAAGTTGCCTAACTTAAGCGGGGTAAAATTATTGTCTAGCTGCATATAGACTTGGTATCTGTGATTATTCTCACTGCTGTCTATGAAAAATTGTCGGAGCTTGTCAACTTGAATATAGTGTTGGCTGCATATATCCGCTATACCCTGACCACCCTCGTTCCTCGGTAGATAGGTTCGTTCTACTGCAGCTCTAGGATGATGATAGCAATATGTACACATCAGAGACCTGAGATTTCTTTCAATTTCTTCAAGATCTGTCTGACTCCACTTTACAAGTCCAAACGAGTATATAAGGACTGGCACAGCATACGTGTTAATCGCTTTCGCAAGATTTCCGCTGTTTAGCTTGGTCCTGCATAGCCTTTTTACTCTTTGACAAAAGCGGGTTCTAATGTCACTTTTCATCTTGGTGTGTTGAATACCCCGCATTTCATTGAGACCTAGATACTTATAGCAATCTTCGTCGCCTATGATCTCTATCAAACCATCACTGAATGAAAATTATTATTATTATTATTATTATTTTTGCATCAGTTTTTATTGGTTGATTGCCTTCTACATACTGACTTACAACTAGAATTTTTCATTACGTTGCTTTATTCAAGAGGTGTAAGGAAAAAATACTAAAAAGTAATATGTAACAATTTATTTACAAAAAACAAACACTTATCAAGAGATTGGAGACATTCGCATAGCTACAGAGATTTCTCCGGTGGTGGTGTATCATTCGTGTGCCAAGTCTCCAAAGCAGGAATCGTTGAATATTGCCGATGTAGCGTTAACACGATACTTCCCGCCGAAGTATCAGCTGGGACAATCGAAGGTCATACTAGTACGTATGCTTCTGATGATAACGAGGACGGTGATTCGTGTTGGTTTTTCTTAGGTTTTCACTTCGATTGAGCTCAAGCTTTAATTGTGGCCCTTCGATAGATTGCTGGATAAATGCTTGCTCCACGTACTTTTAGTGTTGATCGGGCCAAGTTTTTGTCTACAATATTACAGCTCATGAGCAACATGTGCGAAAAATTTATGCGGGCTGTGCTTCCTGTAGTTAGTCTTTCTTTTATGTTGTGATGAAAGAATAATCAAGGAATCGGCTATATGCAGGTAACAAGAAGTAATCCGAAAGGGGTCAAGTATCCAACTATCCTCAGCCAGATTGGTAATGACACGGGTCATATAGGTACAAATGTGCTCCAGTTCAGAATTGAGAGTTGAGTAAGGAGCGCTCATCTTTGGCTCAATATATGGTAGACATTGTACTATAGGAAGTCGACCCAATTTTTTACCGTACAATTTTGTTCAGTGATTAGGCTCATTTCTGGTTAAACGGCTACGTACACAAGCATAATTGCAGTAATTGGGGAGAGGAGGATACTCCTCTGCAAAATGAGGCCAGAGCGCAAGTTACTGTATTGATTTTAAAGGCCTTTTCAAAATGGCAGACTTAAACTACAACTTTTTCTTACGAATTCAAATGGTTTGTTAATTTTATCCACGTTTTTTTTGAAGTAACTCTAATAGGATTACTTAATTACTTCATGGTTTTTTTGCCAACTTTAAGGAGGAACGACCAGCCACGAGGATGGTGCAAAAAGGAAAGAGAAGAGACAAATGTTAACTTGAAATACGAAATCAAAAATGACATTTCGACGAGCCGAATATCAACAATGTGTGTTCAATTCTTCGTTAGCACCTGCGTGCATTCAGACTATTTAAAACCATTTTTTATTTTTATTATTAAATCGTGAACTTGTTATGACCTCCTCCAGTAACCTTCCACTCAGGTAAATTCTCTCCTTTCATTTAGGATCTCTGAAATTGCATACGCAATGTCAACTGAAATTGAAACTTTTTTATTCTTTACTTTTGCAACAAAATACGAGTACGTCGTAACGTTCTTCATGTTGTGGTATTAGCCCAGTTTCGATTTTGTCAACACTTATCAAAATTTATCCCTCAAATTTTTGGGTACGAATACATCATGTTAAGATTGGCGTGTAGCTGATGGAATTAAGTCTCCCTTTATTACACGAAGCTTATCAATAAAAGAATCTTCAGATGTTTTTTCGTTATTGGCTTTTATAAAAACTTCTCCTGGTATTTTCAGATTTTGCTTGTAAACTAATTTGAGCAGAACGTAGTCCTAAAAGAACGATGGGTAATTCAGAACTCCAATTAGTGGTATTACCTCTAGCTTTCAGTGAAGTTTTAGGCTGTCTGAGAAAACGCTCTATCATTCCGTTTGATTGCGGGTGATAAGGCGTAGTATGAATTTTATGCGAACCGCGGAGTTTAGAAGTTCATTGAATACTTTAGATTCGAATAGAGAGCCTTGGTTCATTGTCATTCTGAGGGGGACACCAAATCTTGAGAAACAGCTCTCGACGAACATCCTGACGACTAAGGAGGCGGAGGCCCTACCAAATCGAAGTTCAAGTGTTCGGAACATCCGTTGGGTATTTCGAATTGACTTGGTTTTGAATTCGTGTGCCGATGCACTTTCCTTGATATTCGGATAGCTGGGTGTGATAAATCGTAAAGTATGTCCAAAATTTGTCATACATAAAAGGTCTATTGTTTAGTGTGCAGAATTCACAAAAGTTTGAATTCACATTTCAAAGTCTGGGAACTTAAATTCTTGGATTGAGGATTTTGTTCCTATGTCTGTGTTTTGTTTTAGGATTTTTAGGATTTTTTGTACTTCCTCGTCTGTCGACAGCATTTTTGCTACGGCTTTCATATCCAGAACTAAATTCTCAGTTGTTGCAAGGTGGTGTTCATCCATTCATGACAGGGTATCTGCGGTCGCATCTAGGCACCTTATATACTGAATATTCGTGGTAAATTGAGAAATAAAATCTAATTGTCGCGCTTGACTTGGGCTTCTCTCTAGTTTGGCTGAGATGGCGTATGTCAGTACTTTTTTGTCCCATCAAAAGCTGAGTACCGCATTTCGCTTTGCAGTTTTCTTTACAAAAGAACAAAAGTGGTTGCAAGAAATTATTATTCTTTTGTTGTAATACCGCGCGGACAGCTGTGTGACGCATCTGTGACCACTGAAAACTCTGTATTCATTCTCGTGTGGGTCATTAAAATTACATTTGATAACTTTGGCTTCCTCAAACGCCTAGTCCAATCAGTCCAATTGATTTATGATTTTTCGCTAGGCAACTTTATTGAGAATAAAACGGAGCCAATACGTCTGCCAATCTGGAGATTCCTAAAAAGTGTTGCATTCTTTTACGGAGTTGGGCTTATGGAATTCCAATAATGCTTTGACGCGCTCGTTTGATGGAAAGATTCCATTAGCGTAGATATTGTGTTCGAGAAAATACGGCCCTGAAACTCTGAAGACACATATGGAGGTACTAACCATTTTGTGTTCAACTTGACGTTCGCACAATATTTCTAGATGTCGCTGTTCTGTTAAAAACTGTTTAAAACTGAAATATCGTTTATGTACACAAACTCAAAATCAAGACTACTGTCATAAATCTCTGGGAGGTTCAATCCACTAAGGGGTAATCCGAGTAGTTACTCCAAAACAGACCTGTACACACACAAACACACACTCACATTAAATAAAAACACTAGTCTTTTTTTTCTGGTTGGGAAATGTGGTTAAAAAACCCAGCCGTTTATTTCGGCTATCCGACTAAGCATGAAAATATTCTTTTTTGTTCATGCATTGCAAGAGAAGAGAAAGTGAGTACAAAGAGGAATATAAAAAATAAATATGAATAAGGTATGTAAATAACATGAATATGAGCATTAAATACACTTGTATGCAGAGCGCACGATACAATGTTTATGCGGCACTTCTCAAACCAAAAGCCATTCGGAATTCAAATAAGCCGAAAGGGGTTGAAATTGCTGTTTCAAAAATTTCGTCTCAGGCCACGGGCTCTAAGTGATATGCTATTGTCAAATCTATTTTCAAAAATATGTATTTTGCATCCATGCATGTTAATTGCGAAATTATGTACATGTGGATCTAACATAACTACGAGTATCTAGCATTGTAATGGCGTTGAGCCTACGATAATCGCCTCTCGGTCTCCGGTTTATGCTGTTTTCTTTCTTAATCAAAAGAAGGGGTGAACATGCAGAATATGCGGTTTGTTGAATAGTGCTCAACTTCTTCATATGCTCAAACTCATTGAGGGCTGCTATGTGCCGAGAAACATATAGTCTCCTAGGACGAGCGAAATTAAGCCGCCCCTTTGTTTAATGTGATGAACAATTGAATGATTAACGGGGTCAAAGTAGTTGGAAGTATTCATAAAGCTGAGTAATTTTCTTGAAGATCTGTCCATATTTATTGTCGATAATAAAATAAATAGGAGAAGAAACCACAATATTTCGGTGCTCAAGAAACATTTCGATCGGGTCAATGATTTGTCTGTTATGTATTATAGTTCTACGAGTACCAGCAAACCAAAACTTGCTTACGAAATCGGCGCAACAATGAAGTTATGTATAAGTTCTCGTCTAAGACCAATGTTTAGTTTTAAAAGCATAGTACCAAAGGTGGAAATGGCAGTTACATTCCCGGCCGAGAGCAAAGCTGATGAAAATTTCTGAATACTAAAAAATCTTTATGGGATGGCTGACAGGCAGCCCCAGTGTCTACCAAAAAGGTAATTTGATTATATTTATCTTTGATGAAAAGGCGGCGATGATAAAACTGGCTTCGTAAGTTTTGTCTGCTTGCGCCGCTAGTTCATCTAGCTTCTTTACGCCGATTGAATGAAGGGAAATGTTTATTAATTGTAGAAGTCGTCGCATCCACAGATTTTTACTGACTTCCTCGCTAAATGAGGTGCCCACCAACTGCTTCATGGATCTAAACACTTCTGATGGTTTACTATCGCTTATATCTGCCTTTTCTAGTAAAATGTCTAATCTTTTAATCTCCTACAAATAATGTCTTTCTACTAAAACGCTATTTGTCCCTAATGGGGGTTCTGACATAATGGCAATAAAGGACTCACAAGTTTCTAAGGGTGAGACAGTATTTTGTTTCCTGACTGATAATTTTAAAAACAGGCGAATATCAACAGTATGTGTTTAATGCTTCGTTGGTACCTGCGTGCTACAGACTATTTAAAACAATTTTACGGTTTAATAGTAAACATATTATGACCACTACAACTGTCAATGGACACCTATACAATGCGATGACCAACAATTGTTTGTTCCCAAATATGCGTTATCAATGTGGAAGAACTGTGGTTCCAACATATCGCTTAATTGAAAACGCTATTTGGCAATAGAGTCATTTCAAGAAATGAACGCTTCATTTGGCCACCAAGATCATGCGATTTGACGCCATTAGATTATTTCCTGTGGGACTACGTTAAATCACTAGCTTAAGGCGGTAACTGACGCCGATTATTTGTCACAGATAAAACGTATAATTTAAAATTTGTCGTAGCCAACGTAGCCGGAACATCGAAATTTTCTCTATGCGGCAAATAAAACTCAAATATAAACCTTCGGAGAAAAAGTGTTCATTCTCAATTTTGGACTCAGACGACCATTCTAATGGCTATTCATAATAGTCGACGTGTCTCAGCCAATTCTCGGAGCTGACTTCCTTGAACATTACCATCTTACAAGCCGACCTCAGACATCGCAAACTAATGGACCTCTTGCAGTGTGGCAAAAGAGGTAATTTTTAACTTAATAATTCTCACTCCAGGCTATATTGCACCAGTTTACTGATGCAACGCTCAGAACATTGTTAGTACTCGCAACATCAAGTGACCATCGTAAAGGCAGAATTGCAGTTTATGGTCAAGCACGGAATTTATCTCCCGTCTCGAAGTGCGTGGGCTGCACCCATTCATCTTGTAAAAAAAACCGAACGGTGAGTGGAGACCGTGCGGGTATTTCAAGCGCCTTAACGCTGTCAGCCAGCCCAACAGATATCCGATCCCGCATATCTACGACTTCACTCATTTCTTAGAAGGAAAACGAATTTTTTCAACAGCGGACCTTAAACGGGCATACCACATCATCCCAATGGAGCCCGACGATGTGTTGAAAGTAGCCATCACTACCCCCTTTAGTATATTCAAATTTGTGCGAATGACCTTTGGGGTTGAGGAATGCTGGACAAAACTTTCAACAGTTCATGGATGACATTTTAAGGGACTTCGATTTTACTGACGCTTACTTAGATGACGTCCTGGATGCATCCGACGACTCAAAGCAGCACGAACAACATCTTCGATGTTTGTTTGAAAAGCTACAGCAGTGTGGATTAGTTAAAAACGTTTCGAAATATGAAATAGGCCAACCTCGTGTAACGTTCCTAATAAGGCGTCCTTTATTGGTGAAAACGTGATTCGACCACCACGAGAAAGGATAGAACCATTGCAGAAAATCAAACTGTCAGAGCACGTAAACGAATTGCGCAAGTTCTGAACTGAAGACGCTTTTCACACTGTTAAACAAGACCTTGGTAACGCTACGCTTCTAGCTTTCCTACGTTCGATTGGGTTTCGCTGTGTTGCAGCAGCATGCAATTCATGTTAACCATTGAGCTTCTATTTGGAGAAACTAACGTCGGGGCAAGTACAGTATAGTACGTACGACCGCAAACTGTTTACAGCATTTTCCAAAAAACTTAACACGTGCTCAGGCACTTTAAGTGTATTCATACCCACTTGAATGCTGGAAGGTTGAGTTTTTACAATTCACCAATCATAAAACTTTCGCTTTTAACCAAAAGTTGGAAAAGGTGTCGCCCAGGCAGCTGCTGGGAAAATAGACGTACTTTACAGCGGATACATTCATTCATTCAAGAATTAACATTGTCGAAGAGCAAATCGTTCTTAATTATCTTACTTAATTTTTGTTAACTGAAAAAATGAATGTCTTTTGGGCGAGGTTGGGATTTGAACACCGAACCTTCCGACACTACCACAGTCCACTACCACAATAAGTCGCCCTTCAGCTCCATCGCACTACCAAAAAATAGATTCGAGCATATAACGTGGTTATCGTGGATCAACTGTCAACAACAAATGGATTTCGATATTGTCTTACATGCGTTGATCGGTACACCCGTTGGCCCGAAGCGTACCATATAGTGGACATTCCAACGGAATCAGTCGCATTTCTAATTTACTTCTTCCCGAAGTTTGGAGAACCAGTACGTATAACAACGGATCAAGCATGCTAACTCGAGTTCCAGCTCTTCATGGATTTGACTCGTTTGGTGGGCGGAAAACACCTGCGCACAACGGATTACCATCCTGTGTCTAACGGTATTATACTTCTATACTTCCTATGATTTACTTCACTTAAGAATATCTGGATCCGCAGAGGATATGGTGTACGGGACTCAACTTCGTCTTCGTTCAAACACAACACAGGACTACAGTGCGAGCACTCAAGCCACCGCCAACAAGTAATCATTCGTCAATGCAGTTTTTCATAAAGAAGGATCTCCGAATTTCGCCATACAGATGCAGTTGGACGACCGTAGCTCTGGTAGCTCAAATATTTTTCCTTACCTGCAAAATAGGGTATTTTGTACTTACGATGTTTCTTTAATGTATTGTAACTATTTGTTCCGATTAGATTATGTCATCAATCTTGACAAATTTATAATATCAAAATTAAAACCAAAGGCAAATTTTGAAAACAAAATTGCATCTTTGCCAACTTTACTTAAATTAAATAGAATAGAATTGTGGGAGCTTTGTTATATATATTTGTTTATTTGCTTATTTGTAAATTGGAAGCATACACTTTAAGATTAAATAATTATCTTATATGTTAGTGACGCCTAGAATTAATTAAAATATTAAATACTACTGAATAAACATAAAACAAACATATCAATGAGAAAACGAAAAACTAAGTATTCTTGTGAAATAAATGAACTAAGATAAAACAAAACCAAAAACATCTCCATTAAATTAAATTTAATAGATATAAAAGAAAAGAAAAGAGAGAAAAAAAATAGAAAATAAACAGTATATATATATATTGACGAAAAAGGACTTAAGTTTAACACAAAAACGTCTAGTGCCGCCGTAAAAAAGGTAAAGAATTCCACAGGCGGACGACGTGAACGACGAACTGGCGCTCAGAAGATAGGCAAGTAAATCTGGGAGGAATAAGTTGGAGAGTTCGGTTTGAGGTTCTAGGGCGCAGTATGTTGAAGAGATATGAGGGCTGATGAGTTTGAATGACATTGGATAGCAGTATAAAAGTTCGATAGCGAAAAAGGTGGTCAAGTGACATGTTGTAAAGAGATTTGGAAAACAAAGATATTTTGTCAAAACGTTTAAAGTTAAAAACATAGCGGGCAGTATTGTTAAATGCGACATTCAGCTTTCTCCGGCACGCAGAATCACAGTTGGAAAATATTTCGCAGCCATAACTAAGTATAGGAAATATTAAGGTTTTCGCTGGCAAAAAACGCATTTTTAGGGGGACATAGTAATGAGACATCCAGAGTTGTCGCAGTATGTCATATACCTTACCAACTGTTGCTTTGATATGGGTCTTCCATGTCAGTGTTCTGTTGAACACGATTCCTAAGTTTTTAACAGTTTCAACATATTCAATTTCAAGGCCATTCAGCACAATATCGGGAAAGTAAGTAAGATCCAATAATTTTTTGCTTATAACAATGCATTTAGTTTTTAAGGGATTGAGAAAAATGCCATGGTTTTTTGCCCAGTTGGACGTATTTTCTAAATCAGAATTTATTGCGCTCGAACAGTCTTCGAACATACCTAGTTGGCAACTACGGTAGAGTTGAACGTCATCGGCATACATATGGATGGAAGAAGAAACAACAGAGGGAATCTTTTTTTTTCTTTTTTTTTTTTCTTCTTCTTCTTTATTTCATAACAAAACTTATACTAAATTACAGTGTATATTATAATGGAATACATTTTGCATGAACTAGTTAGGTACAATCTGTTGTTCAATAACAAGAAGTGAATGTACCTGCCATTTCGAAATACAATAAATTATTTAAAAAATTTATCGATGGGGAAATACAATAAAATAAACTCATTAAAAGAAAACAAATAAAGATGTAAAAAGTAAAAAAGAAAATATAGTAATAGTAAAAAAGTTATGTACATGAACAAATATCAGCAATAGAGCAAAATTGTATTTATTATACATTAATTTATATTAAATTATTTATTCTTTGTATTTTTAAGAAAAACTGCTTTCACTCTCTCACATCTAAGGTTTGCCGGTAACGCATTAAAAAGACGGGGTGCAGTTACGGAATAAAAACGCGTATAATGTGTTTTATGGATTGTCGGAATGATTGCAAAATTTCTGGTATTGACTCGTAAATTATAATTTTCATCGAGTCGAACAGCATAAAACCCGGACTTAAAAAAAAATATTTTCAAAACTTTGTAGCAGTAAAGATGCCTTATTGGAAGGATTTCGAGACTTTTGAATAATTCGAAGCTAGGAGTTCTACGATTCACTTTACACATTATTCTGATTGCATGTTTTTGCTTTAAGAGTAAAGGTTGTATTTTATTGAGATATGTACCACCCCAACATGATACACCGTACTGCAGCTTAGACTATAAAAGACCATTATATACTAACTTTAAAGTAGGCAGTCGACAATACTGGCTAAGGTGATAAAGTTGCCTTACAACGCAATTAAGGTACTTTTTAAGGTACAGAGTATGGTCTTTCCAATAAAGTCTCTTGTCCAATATTACTCCTAAATACTTAAAGTTGTCAACACATTCTATTTTAAAACATGTATTACTGCAATTTAAACTATTGTTAAATGGAAAAGAATTGCGACCATAGTCTAAGCTAAAGCGTCTACAACTGGGTGCATGGTAGTGTAAAGGAAAATCCTCGCAGGTGACACTCAGAATATTAAAAATCATAAATTTCGTTTTTTTTGCTTATGACCAATTTGTGGTATGTAAACCATCTTCGCAATAAATCCAAATCATGATTGACGTCGAAAAAAAGATCGAGATAATTATTATTGGAATACGAAAGCGCTGTATCATCAGCAAATGCTGTGATTTTGCCTTTAAAAGGTTGAATAAAGAGGGAATTAACATATATCAAAAATAAAATGGGGCCCAAAACAGAACCTTGTGGCACACCAGTATTGATTACTTTCGGAGAACTAAGCTTTGTAAGATATGATGAGAACCAAGAATAAATAAAACCTCTAAAACCCGCTTTGTATAATTTGTCTAATAATATTGTGTGATCCACCATATCAAACGCCTTCGTAATATCTATAAACAGGGCGGCTGGGATTTCTGTTATGTTTAAACTGTTATATAATTCAGCAGTAAGTTTCAATACAGCATCTTCTGTAAATTTCCCACTTCTGAAGCCGAACTGTGAAATGATAAAAAAATTAATCTTATCTAAGAAAGAGACAATCCTAGATTTAATACCTTTTTCAATATTTTTGAAAAAACTGATAGTAGTGAAATAGGGCGGTAGTTATCAAGCTCAAAAGTATTACCCTTTTTGTGAAGGGGTATTACTACCGCTTTCTTCAGTGAATGGAAGATGCCCTTTTGAACACCAGGCGAACTCATTGTTTTAAATGTCACTATGATTTTGTGAATTTCAAATGCAGTAAATTCATTGAAGTCAAAAGTTGCTGGTTGAGAATGCATATGACATAAATTAAAAGAATTTAGAGTTTGACTATTGCTTAATGCGAAGTCTTCCGAAAATTTAGAACCAGTAAAAAAATTTTGGAATAACGTTGCGACTTCCACAGGCTCAGAAATCATTGAATTATTACTTTTTATGGATATATCACTATTAATAGTAGTTCTATTTAAAATTTCATTTACGACTGACCACTCCTTTTCAGAATTACCAACATTCCTAGCCAGTTTATTAGTAAAGTAAGAATCTTTACGACGTGAGATTTCAGTTTTCATCTTTAAACAGAATTTATCGTAGAATTTTTTAAGCCTGATGTTGTTAGGATGGTTTTTAACTTTATGGTACAGCTCTTTTTTCTTTTTGATTTTATTAAGTAGGGAAAAGGTCATCCATTGCTTAATGGGTTTAAAATTGTTGGTTTTATTGAAAGTATTCTGACTACTTATTGAAATATAAGATTGGAGCTTTTCAAGGAATAGATTAAAAGCACAAGAGGGATCCTGTGCAGAATAAACGTCTTCCCAATGTTCAAAACATAGTTGTTGTTTTAGTACGGCAAAGTCTATTTTAACTAGCTGTTTATACTCGGGTTTAGTAGCTCGAAGTATATTATGATCCAGTTGTATACTAGTTAAACTGTGATCCGTAATATTTAGATCATAGACCATTGTTTTATAGTTAACACTATTGCTTCTATGCAGCCTTATAAATATGTGTTCTAAGCAGGACCTATAACGTGTAGGTTGTGCCAAAGCAGAATCCAACCCGAAAGATGATAAAATTGTCAAGTAATGATCAGTATCAGCTGTTTCAGACAGGATGTTGATATTCAAATCACCAATGAGTATTAAATGTTTACTAATTTGAGATACCAAAAATACCGACAATTCTTCCAAAAAAGTTCTTATTGTACATTTGTGTATACGCAACATTCTGGATATGGGTTCAAAGTGACCGTAGTTGGTGCGGTGAGTTCGGATCAGGAAGAGTGGGACAGATCTTAGATTACGGGGATTGGGAGTGAATGCAATATTTTGCGTTATTGTCGAGCAGTCGATATTTCCAGTCAGTAACTGGTGGATAAAAAGTACATCAGCGACTTCACGACGTTTTTTTAGGGTATGCATGCTAATTAGTTTTAGCCTATTTTCAAAGGGGGTAATCCATATGGATTGGCCCAAGGTAGACCACGAAGTGCAAAACGGATAAACCTGCGTTGGACTGCTTCTATTCTTTGAATGTGAGTTAGCTTATAGGGTGACCAAACTTGGCTGCAATATTCGAGAAGAGGCCTTACAAAAGTAATGTACAGGGACTTTGTAACGTAAGGGTTGGAAAATTCTTTTGACCAGCGTTTGATAAAGCCGAGTGAAGAGTTAGCTTTATTTATAATGCTGTCAATATGTGAGTCGAAATTCAATTCTCTATCACAAATTATACCTAGATCCCGTACTTGGGTAGTGGAAGGAATAGGCTCATCGCAGATGAAGTAGTTTCTTGGAGGGGGAGGTAGACGTTTACGGGAATAGTTTATCGCTTGGCATTTGCTGACATTAAGCTCCAAAAAGTTTTGCTTGCACCATACCGAAAATTTATTCAAGTCATCTTGCAGGCAATGGGAGTCAGAAGGCAATGAGATGACTGGAAATTCTCATGTCATCAGCGAAAATAGAAAGATTAGAGTTAGTTAAAATTAAATTGATATCATTAATTGTGAGGATAAAGATGATTGGACCAAGGTGACTACCCTGAGGGACACCAGATGTTGCTTTAATGGGTTCGGATATTGAAGATCTGAAGATGACCCTGTATTCTCGGTCTTCTAAATAGGATTTGGTCCATGCCACAAAATGAGGGGAAAAGCCAAGTTTTTTTAGTTTAAAGATGATAAGTTGGTGAGAAATTTTATCGAATGCCTTGCTGAAATCTGTGGAAATTGAATCGACTTCATCACCGTCTTCTAAAGCATGAAGAGTCCTAGAGACGAACTCTGTTAGGTTAGTGGTCGTTGATTTACCTTTCAAGAAGCCGTGCTGATTTGTGCAGATAGTTGGCCTACAGTACGGAAGCAGTTGCTGATAGACTATGCTTTCAAAAAGTTTGGGTATGCAAGAGAGCTTCGCTATGGGCCTATAATTATCGACTTCGGCTTTACTTCCTTTTTTATGAATAGGGATAATGTAAGATTCCTTCCATAGGAAAGGGAAAGTACCTGTTGAGACAGACAAGTTAAATAGAGCAGCAAGAGGAGGACCGAGATGGGTAACACACTCTTTTATTACAATAGCCGGAATTCCATCAGGGCCGGACGATAAATCATCTTTAAGTTTATTAATGTTTTCAGATACCAAAGTTGTTGTTATATTTAGTGAAATGGCTGACGTCTCAGGATAGTTTCTCATATAGCCAAAGTAGCTAGGATCGGGTTCAGCTGTTTTCTTAGAAAAGGATTTGTTAAAAAGAGAAGCAAAGAAATTTGCAATGGTTTTTGGGTCGGCAGAAGATTCACTAAGAAACACTTATTATGTCTGCACTATCCAAATTCCACTTTTTAATTTCGCAATCTAGTAGATCATTTCTATAAAATACTCCAACACCTCCAGCTGAATAGGAATTATTGCAATTCGGCTCAAATATGTAATTAGGTATTTTATATTCAGAAGATTTTTCATCGAAAATCCAAATTTCGGAAAGGAAAATAATATCAGGCAAATGACTCAGAGATGAGAGATGTGTGAAAAAACTGTCGAAATTACTTCTCATGCTACGTATATTTTGATGAACTACAGAGAAACCAGAATACTGACTAACATTTGAATGTTCTACACAAAAACATTGTATATTATTAAGACTTAAGGCGGAAAAACTATTATTAATACATAATTAAATTATTGCTTATATTTACATTAGCCATGGATTAAGACAAAAAATTAATCGCAAGGTTTGGTAAAATCCTCAAAATTATTAATTTTAATCACCTTATCAACTTCGCTTTTCCTTATTAAAATTGCAGAATCCCTCACCCAAACGAACTTGCATTTGTTGGTTTTCTTGAAATCATTTGCCTTTTTTAATAATGCTCGTGTGTAGCTAGTCAGACTATCGTTTATATAGATTTTTCTGCTGTTGTTGCTATTGTTGTTATTGCATGCAGTACTATAAATTTTAGTCGTAATATTGTTCCTTTTCTCTCGCTCATTTATATATAGGGAAAATAAAAGCGGTCCTAGAATAGAGCCTTGTGGGACACCTTTATTATTTAGAATAAAGTCAGATATCTGAGGTCCGACTACGACAGCCTGTTTTCTCAGTTTCAGGTACGAGGAGATGAGTGATATAGATGAACTAGAGAAGCGGAAAAAAGTTTTCAATTTGTGGCACAGTTGTGCATAATCAACGGTGTCGAACGCCTTAGAAAAATCGAGGAGCACTAAAAACGTCGCTTCATTCAAACCCAACTTCTCCCTAATATCATTCACAATTTTAATGATTGCACTGATCAAGCTATGGTGTTTCGTAAAACCGGACTGTAAAGGAGAGA
Source organism: Volucella bombylans (assembly GCA_949129095.1). Lineage (NCBI taxonomy): Eukaryota > Metazoa > Arthropoda > Insecta > Diptera > Syrphidae > Volucella > Volucella bombylans. The sequence goes on along the minus strand of OX422143.1, from coordinate 19,128,839 downwards.
GCAAGTTATACGTTTGGATGTGAGAACTCATTTGTCTTTGTAGTACTCGCTCGAATACTTTTGACAAAAAGGGTAGAATTGAATTGGGACGAAAGTCGTTACTGTTAGGCTTTTTTTGGATAAATAGAATAGTCGTTAAAATACTCGTAGAATTAAAGGAATAAACTAAGTAGGGACGAATAACTGGCAGGATGATTTTTATGAATTTGGGATGGATGTCGTCAAAACTAACAACGGCATTATATTTGACTGATAACAGACATGAAACTAGTTCGACATCATCTATGCAGGCGAACTCTAAGCTACCTACCTCATGTGAAGTTGATGACGTAGGACGTTCAACGTTTAAGGATGGGAGGGGAAGATTAACAAAACTTTTGTTAAGCTCGTTTACGTTAAAATTAACATCGCCGTCTTCTTTGTTTTTGCCAATACCAATTGCACGGAGATTATTCCAAAGCTGTTTTCCTCTAATCTGTGTATTTAGTTTGTTTTTGTGGAGCTCTTTTTTTGCCGCTTTAATTTTTCCGACTACACGGTTGCGCAGGAAACGTTGCATCTGGAGATGGATGTCTAACCTGTAACGCTTCCATATATACCATCGATTACGTTGCTTGATTAAGCCCCTAATTTCACCAGTAAACCAAGCATTTTGCCCATGCCTTATTTGTTTTATTTTCAGTGGAACGTGGTTATAAAATAATTGACGAACATTATTGCAGAGATAGTCCACTTGGTCACTAGAAGAAGGCATGTAAAATATTCGATTCCACTCAATGAGTGCGGCATCTATCCCCAGCTGATTTAACTTAATGCTTCTGAAGTCGCGGTATTCACATACTAGATCTGAAGATGTAAAGCTAAAATTAAAAGTTAAGTACTGAAGGTCATGTTTTGAAAAACCGGGTGCTGACAGCTGGTCGTAAAGGAGAATGTCGCTTACATCAGTGACAACGAAAACATCAAGGAGGGTACTCCCTTCTTCAGTGAAGTGAGTAGCATGAATAGTGTTAGCCGGGAATAAGTTAAAGGATCTCATGCCCTCAACCACAATTTGCTCAGCAAAAAGGTTGCTATTTAGGTCACCAGCAATGATAATTTTTGGGTAAGCTATCGAGTAGTAACCAAAATTTATATTATTCGTTGAATAGTAATTCCGAATTTGATAGAATAGAACACGGGAGTTAAATTCGACTTCTAACATTCGTTAGAACGAATGAGGTAAACGATTAGAATCACGTCGAATCTCTTTTCTTCGCAGCTTCTAATTATAAAAGAAAAGCTCTTGGAATTAAATACGTACCCCAAATTAATCGACAGATGCTATCTCAAAGTCGCATTTGTGATGAATTTCAAATGAATATATGATTTTCGTATTATATTAAGTTCATTCTTATGTATGTATGTATATACGAAAGTGCGATTTCTTAACAACTTGCCATACCATAAGTTAAAGCTGCTTGTGATATATGATACTTTTTTTTAATCCTATTCACTTATTTTCAATATCATTAAACGAAGACCCAAATATGTAGGATACAAAACATTCCTTTCTTTTCCTTTCTTCGAAGAACCCTTTCGATCTTTTTAAAAAGCAAATTTTGTTTCGAATTAAACTTTATCTTCATCTTCACGTTTTTCTACACAATAACACGTTTTCCTTATCCTCAACGACAAATTTTTCAATTCCCCAATTGATACTTCAGGACATCACAACAACTGCTCCTGCAACTTAAATCTTATCCACTATCATCAGTGTGACCAGTCTAATAATGTGAAAAGGTTAAGGGTACGCTGTTGGGTAAAAGCAGTGACATACGACACCATCTGAGTTTAAGGCTTCAGGTAAATAGTATTTGCGGCAAGGCAAAACAAACTTGCACTATACGCACGCATAGGTGGAAATAATTTTAATTTTAATTTTGGTTTTAATTTTGGTGGCCATTTATTTTGCTTAATACAAGCTTAAAAACTATGACTTAAACTAATAATAAAATAAGGTTCAGCTATTAGTAGAACTTATTAGTAGGGCTTAAAGCTGAGGATCGAATTTGAGGGAAAGTGTGCTGCGATTAAAATCGAAAACGGAAAGGTTGGAGTTTACCTTACGGGAGATTGGTTCGTTAGAGCCATATGTGGTGCGGCGGATAGGTAGATAAAAGAGACGGGGGGAACGTAGATTACTAGGGTTAGTGTTAAAGAAAATGGAGTTGCAAAGAGACATGCAATCGACGGAGCCTGAGAGGAGTCGGTGAATGAACAGCATGTCTGCTGCGTCCCTTCGTTCCTCAAGGGTATTCAGGTTAATGAGTTTGAGACGGTCTCGGTAGGGAGATAAGATTAGAGGATCGTTCCAAGGTAGACCTCGAAGAGCAAATCGAAGAAAACGACGCTGGATCCCCTCAATACGAGATACATGAACTCATTGAAAGGGACACCGCGCTTGGCTAGCGTACTCGAGAAGGGGGCGAACGTAAGTGATGTATAGTGATCTGGTCACGTACGGGTTGCAAAATTCTTTGGACCATCCTTTAACGAATCCAAGTGATGAGGGTGCTTTAGTAATTCTCTCATCAAAATTCGAGCGGACATTAAGCTCCTTGTCGCATAATATGCCAAGGTCGCCGATAGACTCAACAAGGGATGTAGGTTGGCCGTGGAGAAAGTAAATTCGGGGAGGAGACTTGTTTGCACTTCTGTCAGAAGGTAATCGATTGACATTTGGTGACATTGAGTTCCAGGCAGTTCTTGATGCACCAGGTGGAAAAACTATTTAGATCTATTTGAAGGAGGCTGGAGTCGTGTTGTGAGAAGATGGGTTTAAAAAAATTGGTATCATCAGCATATACAGAAAGTTTTGAGTAGAGAATGACCCTTTCAAGATCGTTAATGGTTAGGATGAAGAGAAGTGGACCTAGGTGACTACCTTGATGAACACTTGAAGTGGCCGTGAAAGAGGCCGATAGGACAGACCTGAAACGAACACTATGAAAACGATTATCCAGGTAAGAAGATATCCATTTAAGCAAAGTGTGTTCAAAGCCCAGGATGGACAATTTGAACAGAATTAATTTATGAGATATCTTGTCAAAAGCCTTACTGAAATCAGTTGTTATAACGTCAACTTCTTTATCACTTTCTAAGGCTGAGAGAACAGAGGACACGAATTCGACGATTTTAGTGCTAGTTGATCTACCTTTCAGAAAGCCGTGTTGATTGGGGGAAATAAAAGATTTACACTGGAAGCTTAAGGCTTCATACAAAATGCTTTCGAGGAGTTTGGGTATACGAGAAAGTTTAGCTATGGGGTGGTAATTAGTGAATTCGCTCTTTAATCCCTTTTTGTGTATCGGTGCTATGAAAGAGGACTTCCATATCTGTGGAAATTCACCTTGAAAGAGCGATAATCGGATGAGATTTGCAAGGGGCGGGAAAGAGTTGAGGAACACTTTTTAAGAAATATGGATGGAAGGCCATCTGGGCCGGGTAAGTATTCATCATTAAGTTGTTGTAATTTATTTTCTATTACTGTATAATCAAATCTTTGAGAAAAAGAGGGGCCGATGGGGGAGTTAAGTAGGTATTTGAAATAAGACGGATCCGGTACGAATGAATTATCGGCAAAAGATTGCTTGAGGAAAGCAGCAAAAAAGTTGGCTATGGCATGCGGATCGGTTGATGATATGCTTTCGTATGAGAGGGATGGAGAGAAACCGTCAGATTTTCTTTTGCAGTTAACGAATTGGTAAAAAGACTTAGGATTATTTATAAGCCTTGATTGCGCACTATCAAGGTATCGCTGATGGAGAAACTTATAGAGCTGGGCGAATTGAAGGCATGACCCGAGATAGTTTGAATAGTCAGCAAAAGAGTTGGATCGGAGGAAAACTGCCCATAATTTGTTTCTCTTGTTAAGTAAAGAGCGAAGTTTACGATTATACCACGGGGGGCTTGTAGAAGGGGTCCTATTGCGCGAAAAGGGGACATAGAGAGAAATAGAATTGAATAATTCTCTGTAGAAAATAGAGAGCGCACTTTTTAGGGGCATATTGGCGAAATCAAAAGAACGCTTACTAAGATATGCGTTAATTTTTATGAAAGTCGTAAGAAGTGGTAGCTGCAGATGGGGTGGGGAGGAAAGGAGAGTGGTGGAAAAGAGAAAGAAGAAGTGGTGGGTGAAAGTTATCAATGGTCGATAGTAAAAAGGGGACAGAGCGAAACAGAGAAGTTTTGGGGTCAGTGGTGAAAATGAGGTCTAATTGCCTACCCATATAGTTGGAGACTCCACTATCTTGGCATAAGCTAGAGTCTGTGAGCTCATCCAAAAAGGGACATATGATGAGGTTCGAAATTTGTATGTACATTTTCGGCTCGAGCCGATCTAATGGCCTACTCACAGAGGTGCTCAAAGCAGCTGGGAAGAAGATTAGCAACTCAGAAAAGTTTACCGTAGAAATAGTTTTATGTAGATCTTAAATCCTATGAATTTGAGATGCGCAGTAACTTTTTACCGAATTTAAAGTCGCGTATGACAGCATTTATAGTGCCGAGCTACGAGTATATCTATGAAGGTAGGTAAAAACCCAACTGACACCGCTGACATCAAGAAGGAATTTATTCAGGAACTTTCCTTGGAAAATTGTGCTCACTCACAATTTTAACATTATGGCAAATAACATTATGGCACGATCCTTAAAAGCGAAATATTCAATATGTTGTCTCCAAAAACGACATTCAACACAGAATATTGGACAGAACATCAGTTAAGGTAGGGTGTTTAAGGACTATTAGCGGTTATTAACTCTAACAGCTCCACCAGCCCTGAGGTCAAACAAATAATAGCTCTTGCCAATTGCTTCGCTTGTTTCCTTAGGCCAAGAAGGCAATTAATGTCAACGAACAATTAAAATCATTTTTTGCAAGATAGCAATATCGAAGCTAAATATGATCACACAAAGATACTATCACAGTCGGTGTGCATACTGAGCTGTTTAGAGCTGGAGGGAATACCTGGTTGAGAATATGCACCACCTTATCTCCAAGATATTGTCAGATAAAAGCATGCCCGAAACTTGGAACTTCAGCTTCATTTGTCTGATCCACAAGACAGGAGACCCCTTTGACTGTGCCAACTATAGATGAATAAGTTTCCTGATCCTATACGGTCATTTCTGCCATATTATGTGAGCTCCTGAGACATTTCTTGGAAAGAACCGCGAATTTCAGATCGGCACTTACCGTCTATTTGCTGACTTCAAAACCACATACAACAAGCTATACAACGCCATGGCGTGCAGAATGGCTATGGAGAATTCTCTTCACTCCATCAAGGTCAGTAATGAACTAACCGAGACTGACGCACTGTCATGTGACTTTTTTAACATCGCCGTAGAAAGAATCATGCAAAATGCACTGGTCAACAAAAAAAGGACAATATTTTCTAAGTTCGCACAATCACTTGAGCATGTGGATGGTATTGATATAATTGGACGAACACAGCAAGCTGGCAATGAAGCTTTCATGGGTATTCAGGTGGAAGTGGCCAAAATGGGGTGACGGCAAGCGACGTCAATGCAAGGTATATGAAGTCATCAGAATAGGACGCACACCATAGACGGTTTAGAATGTCACAATTGGCAATATAACTTCGGAATAGTTAAAGATTTCGTCTACCTTGGCTCCGTAGCCAGAAGGAAGCATAATATCAGCGCAGAGCAAAGAATTACTCTTCCCAATCGCTGTTGGGGATCGGGGGGCAATTGAGTAACTTAGCCCTCTCTCGAAAGATCAAGCTACCTTTATAAAAGACCCTTACAATCCCGGTCCTACTCTATGGCGCAGAGTCTTGGACCTTTCCAAAAGCGTTCTTTATCCGAGTACTTAACCATTTGGAGAAAAACATACCGCGGTAATTTTTGGTCCCGTTTGTATTGACGGGGAGTGGAGAACGAGATTCGGCCATGAATTATACTGCGATGTCCGTCCAGCCAGGCATCTACGGATCCAACGTCTAGGATGACATGAATTGAGAGGAGGTGGTGCTGTTATTAATTGAAATCTGTGGTTTATTTCGAAGACACCAAATAATTTGATAGTAACCTCCTTGTGGACAATTTTTGTAGACATGAGAGCTTTTAATATGTTTTCGGTTGATACGGTTAATCCGACAAATTTCTCCACAATTTTTAATACGCTTTCGGATGTATTTGTTAGTGGTGTGAATCGTATATCGTTCAATGAACAGCTCGCAGCACCTGTCTTTTCAAGGCACGACCTGACATACCTGACTTTTGATTTTGACCTGCAATTCACAGGCATATCGTACATCTACTGAGATTTTCAAAGAAATTACTACAATCTTTTGGAACAAAATGTTCAAAGTGTTGATTGGGAACGTATTTATTTACTTCACCACATCTCAAATGATCAAATAGAATCATAATATACAACCTCTTTCCAAAGCTCAAGTTTCGATTGTTAGCAAAACTTTAAAGCTCGGTCAAAACGCTTGTTTACAGCTGAAATTCGGCAACTAATGTGGCTTCATAGTAGCTTCATAATGTGGCTTCGCGCATCGTCGAAGTAATAAAGACATTTATAAGATACACGCAGAAAAAAGGCTACTATATTAACCGATTAACTCAATCCGTAAGTGGACATTAGTTGTTTAAAAATTTAATACAACTGGTGTTGGGAAAAAAGAATAACAACAAGAATTGCAACGCACTTAACCAAAGCTTTGTAGGCTTACAATTCCCCGTTCTTGGAGGATAATCCGATATGCACGTAAATATAGATAGATACTTGGGTATGAATCCTATGAACTCTACCAGAACAGCCTTTCTCTAGAGTAGATAACACGGAAAGTGTTATATCTATAAAATCAAATGCTGTCGAAATCGATTAAATATATCCTGCCTTCTTTAAAAGTGCCCTACCAATCATATTGCGCTATATCGCACATATCTTTAATATAATTTTGATAACTAGTGCTGTCTAAAGTGATATCGATTTCGAAAGATCCAATTAACAAATAATTTAGATCCATTTCAATTATACCCTATCAAAAACCCGTCCTGCAAAAACAAATGAATTGTTAACTTTATGCTCAAAATATCCTTTCGCCCAAGCAATTCGGTTTTCGACAAAAACACAGCTGCATTTAATGATTGTATTTCAGAATTCCTTCCCACATTCAGAGGTGTTCCACAGGGAATCGAGCTCGTTCAAGTTTCCTTCGACAATAATAGAGTCATTGTCACTAATGTATACGGACGATTTCCAATTGTATAAAAGCTGCACACTTGGTCATCATCGAAGAATGTGTGGATAAATTTAATGGAGACTTAAGGAAATTTCTCACAGAGGTCAGCAGAAAATTGGCTCTCTCTTAAATCCACTTAAGTCAAAATTCATAGTACTCGTAATATCACAGAAGGCTATAACACTATGATTGGTAAAACGTACGATGTACTTCCAACAACCATACACTCGCTTAAAATAACAGTTAATGCTAGCTAAAACACTTATTATCCGAATCTTAACATATTGTTGTGAAGTGTTCGGAAATTGTAGTTACTCTATCAGAAGAGAACTCAATGTTGCATATAATAACACCACACGATATATTTATGGCCTGCGGAGACATGACCAGACATCTACCTTTTCCAGATAAATTCTCAATCTATCTTTCGATAACCTCATGCAAAATCGCGCATTTCTGATTCTTTTATCAGAAATATATGCAAATAAAACGCGTGCTATTCCAACGAATGACAAATGTATTGTGTCGATTCTCTGAATAAGTGCAGCTCAAGTAAGAAAATAAAAGAAAGAACTTATCGGTACATAGTATGGCATGATATATGCTTTCAGTTAACAATGCTAAGATGTAAGATAATGCAAGATTACAGAAGTGGCATTAACATTTGAACAGTGCAGTGACTAAGAAGAAATTTCATAGTATTTACATATTTGAGTTTAATGGCTTATAATGATTTCTTAACATCCTCCCCGCATTGAAAGTCTCCACTTTCAATAGATTCGCCTGCATGACTGTCTGTTTCAGTGGGAAGTAAACAAACTTTGGAAACCGCTCTTCTCAGCACATCGCTCGTAGTTCGAATGATCACTACACGCACAAGATTATCTTCTCCTCGAACGACACCTTCGACTCTTCCTAGCGCCTACTTTAGGGGGGGTAAGTTTTCGTCTTTGATGATAACCAGAGCACCAACCCGAAATTCGTGTTCCTGTTGATGCCATTTGTTTCGCTGCTGCAGCAGATGCAAGTATTCTAGGCTCCAACGTTTCCAGAAGTGTTGATAAATTTGAGATACCCTTTGCCATCTAGATAATCTGGACAGGTTAATATTTGTTACATCTGGCTCCAGCATCGCAGTTAAGGGACCACCTACTAAAAAATGAGAAGGCGTTAAAACATTAAAGTCAGCAATATCTTCGGAAATGGGACACAAGGGCCGAGAGTTTATGAGTGATTCAATTTGACAGACTAAAGTATGCAACTCCTCTCGACTAAGAGGAGCATAATCAGCGAAACGACGAAAATGGTACCTAGCTATCTTCACTGAAGCCTCCCAAAATCCTCCGAAATGAGGTGAACGAGCTGGAATATGCTTCCAGTTGATGCCGTCGTTGAGGCAGATCTCATGGACTGCTTGATTGTGGTTGGAGTTTTGAAATAATGTTTTTAATTCATTTAATTCTGAACGTGTGCCTATAAAATTGGTTGCATTGTCTGAGAATATTGTTACAGGCTTGCCTCTCCTGGAAATGAACCTTCTCAATGCTCCTAAAAAAGATGCCGTTGATAGATCTTCCGCGAGTTCCAAATGAACGGCTTTGGTTGCGAAACAAATAAATAAAGCAACATACGTTTTGCTTGGGGCCTTCCGCGAATCCGAGAGTGAACATAAAATGGCCAACAGAAATCAACACCTGTACTTGTGAATGGACGAGCAGGTTGAACCCTTTCCATTGGTAAATTGCCCATCAGTTGATGTGTAGTTTGTGGTTTGGTTCTAAAACACCGTACGCATTTGTTGATAGTTTTTCTCACCGTTTGACGTCCTCCAAGTGGCCAATACTCTGTCCTTATGATAGCCAGCAAAGTCTGTGTGCCTGCATGCATGTTTTGAAGATGAAAATGCGAAATGACTGATGATGTTACAGGATGCAGCTTTGGAAGCACGATCGGCTGCTTTGCATTAAATTTCAATGATGAGTTATGAAGTCTTCCACCGACACGAAGTAAGCCGAATTCGTCTATAAAAGGATTAAGTGATAGAAGTTTGCTCTTATTATTAATATGTCCCTTTTCTTTAAGTTCATAATACTCCTTAGCAAATTCATTTCTTTGAATCATGCGCATTAAAGTTTTAGTTCCCATGTCGACATCTTTGGTTGTTAAAGTCCCTATAACGCGATCTTTCATTTGACCCTTGATGTTGTTAACAAAGCAGTGAATGTATCCGAAAATCCTTCGAAGTTTTCCAAAAGAGTTAACACGACGCAGAAAGATCTTCGGACCCTGTGACCAAAAGAATTGATCTTGCACTCCGTTGTTCTGGTAACTCTTTTGGAATGACAAGTTCAAGTTTCGGCCACTTTGTCTCTGGGTTTTTCAAAAACTCTGGACCACTAAACCACTGCGAAGAATTTATAATTTCTCCAGGGTAAACCCCTCGAGATAGTATGTCAGCAGGATTTTCACTGGTTGGAACATACTTCCAATCCATACCTTGAGTTAAGGTTTGTATTTTGCTAATTCTATTCGCAATGAATGTACTAAATTTGCATGGAGAGGATTTAATCCATGATAGGACGACTGTCGAATCAGACCAGCAGAGAACTCGATGGCATTTTACTATTTTATTAGTGACCATAATATCTATCAACTCAGACAGCAGCAGAGCCGCACACAATTCAAGGCGTGGGATGGAGATAGTTTTTATCGGTGCTACTCTTGTCTTTGAGCACAATAATCGAACGATAATGCTACCAGCAGAGTCGATGCTCCTTATGTAGATGCATGCTCCATAAGCGTCCATGCTGGCATCAGCAAATCCATGCATTTCATATTGAGCGCAAAAGGACGTAACGTATCTTGGAATTTTGATTTCATTGATGAGTTTCAGTTCATTACAAAACTTAGCCCAAATGGTATGTATATTAACAGGGAGAGACTCATCCCAATGTAATTTCTCTTTCCAAAGTAATTGCAAGACTATCTTAGCCTTGATTACTACGGGACTGACAAAACCTAGAGGATCATATATTCTAGCAATATCAGATAGAACCTTTCGCTTGGTGATTCTTTTCTCCACATTGGAAGATTTGTATGCAAACCAAAATTCATCCAGAGTAGGCTCCCAAATTAGACCCAAGGTCTTTGTAACCGTTCCATCATTTATTTTTAAAAAAGACTCTCTATCCTCAGCTGGAATATCTTCCAGGATCGTTGAATTATTTGAACACCATTTTCTTATTTTGAAGTGACCTTTACTCAATAGTTCAGTGACTTGGCTCTTGATTTGATATAGTTCGTCTAATGTGTCTCCGACACTCAACATATCATCGACATAAAAATGGTTTCGAACGATTTCAGAGCCAATAGGAAAATCCTTATTTTCATCCAAAGCAAGTTGATGCATGGTTCGTATAGCGAGGAAAGCAGCGGGAGCGGTGCCATAGGTCACAGTGTTAATTGTGAATATTTTCAATTCCTCGCTCTCGTCATTGCGCCAAACAATACATTGAAACTGAGTGTCAGGTGGGTTTACCAAAACGCATCTATACATTTTACAAACATCTGCAGTGAGAGCATATCTGTAAGTTCGAAATCTTAACAGAGTTATAAAGAGGTTAGCTTGGATTGTTGGTCCAACTAGCAGTACATCGTTCAGCGAAAGTCCTGTAGAAGTTTTGGCTGAGCCGTCATATACGACTCGCAATTTGGTGCTGTCGGCCGCAATGGTGTGGTAAAAAGACGTGGACGTTGCAGAATATCATCAGGAGCAGGAGACATGTGACCAAGGGCCAAATATTCATTGATGAAGTCACAGTATTGGAGCTTTAACTGTGGATCGCGGGAAAGTCTTTTCTCAAGATTGTAAAATCGTTTGCATGCACTATCAAATGAAGATCCCAATTCAGAAAATCCCGATTTAAAGGGCAGATTGACGGAGTATTGGCCCGATGTTAACCTTTTGTGAATTTTAATGAAATGCTGCTCACATGGGTTGTCCTCTGATAACGAAAAGCTACTGTGATGATCATGCGATTCTATTTCCCAAAAGGATTGAAGCAATTTAGCTAAATTATTGTCATCGTTTGAGTGAACATTCTGAGGAGGAGTCTGAGATGCTGTAAGACAAACTTTATTATCGTTGACTTGGAGCAAATTCCCAGCGACAATCCAACCGAAATGGGATTTTTGAAGTATCGGTAAGTTCTGTCCCAAGCGAATTTGCCCAACTGACAATAAATCAAAAAAGATTTCTGCTCCAATGAGTAAATCTACGCGTTGCGACTTAAAGAAAAACGGATCTGCAAGTTACAGGTTGAGGGGGATTCTCCAGTCGACGTTTTTAATAGTTGTATTTGGTTGGTTGTCAATAATTGAGGACAAGATGCATGCGTTTATGTTGACTGTGAAGTTGTTTAGTCGAAAACGAATGCTGATACTTGTGTTTTGCGTGATTAAATATTTGGAATCTCCGATTCCACTTACAGAAGAAGACATACTATGGCGTTTAAGATTCAATTGATGTGCTAAACGCTCTGTTATAAAACGTAACTGTGCGCCGGAATCGAGCAAGGCTCTGCAAGGCAAATATGTTCCAGTGGAGGATTTAACCAAAACTATTGCAGTAGCAAGAAAAGCAAATGCTTCGTGGTTTGATAAATCTTCCTCATTTCTTTTTGACAAAGAGGGAAGGGCTGTTTTGATTTGATTTGACGTTGTGTGCGAACTTTGTAAAGGGGTCGATTCAACTCGAGTATCGCTAGTGGTTGTAGGGAGATGCAACAGTGTATTATGACGGCCAGAACATTTTTGGCAATTTCTAGACTTGCAAAAGCGAACAGTATGACCTGATCGTAAACAGTTTAAGCACAGGCTTAATCGTTTGGCCTCAACAAATTGGTTTTTTGGTAATAAACCACTGAATTTTGAGCAATTATAAATATTGTGGTCACTTGAGTTACAAAACATGCACGACCTAGCTATCTAGCCTCCTCCACTCTTTCCATTGATTGACAACGTCTTTCTATAAATTTCACCATTTCGGTCCAAGTTGGTATTTGATTCGATGATGATTCTTCCTCCCACTTCGAATGCGATTGAAAGTCCAGCTTGTTGGATATAAGATGTATCAGGAATACATCACAAATTTGTTCTATTGATCCCAAAGTTCGAAGAGCGCGGTAATGAACATTTATGGCGTCGCTCAAAACTCTAAGCCTCTGTACCGAGCTCGATTCCAACTTCTTTAGATTAAAGAGATCCTTCACATGTGCCTGGAAAATAAGACGTGTATTACTCGTATCATACCTTTCTTTAAGTAGCTGTATTGCGATATTGTAATTCGAAGCTGTAACATCTAACGATTGTATCGTTTTGTACGCTGAATCCACTAAGCATGACCGAAGATGCTGAAATTTTTCAATATCTGTGAGCTCATCGTCTCCGTCCACAAATGTCTTAAACATCCCATAAAAGTCCAACCAGTCACTATATTTACCACTGAATTTAGTTAGCTCAAGTTTTGGCAGCCGATTTGTTTTAGACTTCTGAATCACAAATGACGTGGAGGTCTCATCTGGTGTATGTGGTGCTGCCTTCGGAGTCTTATTATTGATAAGCGTTAGAATTGTAGTTTTCAGGTCGCAATATGAATCCTCAAAGTTTGTTCTCTTATCCTTCTCCAACTCAGAAATGTCCAGTCCCTCGATGTTTGTTTGAATATCGTCGAATTTATGGAAATACGTTTCTAAGAGGCCTAGCCTCGTGTTCAACTCGGGTATCGTCATTTCATTTGCTGCAGCACCGAATAAATTTCTCATTTTTGTAAGTTGCCCCATTATGGCTGACAACTTTCTTTTTAAGGTAACTAAATTTTCCTTTTCTGCCAGGGCACGAATTAATTTTGGAATCGCGAATAGTGCAAAAGTGCAAAACAAAAAGAAAAAAACAAAAAAGTAAAAGAAACTTTTAATTTGGACAAATGTGTCCTGTCACGGTCGCCAATGTACGATTTCTGATTCTTTTATCAGAAATATATGCAAATAAAACGCGTGCTATTCCAACGAATGACAAATGTATTGTGTCGATTCTCTGAATAAGTACAGCTCAAGTAAGAAAATAAAAGAAAGAACTTATCGGTACATAGTATGGCATGATATATGCTTTCAGTTAACAATGCTAAGATGTAAGATAATGCAAGATTACAGAAGTGGCATTAACATTTGAACAGTGCAGTGACTAAGAAGAAATTTCATAGTATTTACATATTTGAGTTTAATGGCTTATAATGATTTCTTAACAGTAATGCTCTTCAACATCATGCAGACACATCGACCAACTATAGTTGTGTTTTGATAAATTACAAATGTCTTTACCAATGAGATCGCGACATCTTTTAAATACGAAATATTCTTGGAGTACATCTGAACACCAGTTTTTTGAACATATTTCCAGAGAGAATTGAGGACTCACCTGTCTGGCTTATACTTTAAACTTGTTTTATTTTTTTATTATCAGAGCGAAATATTAATATAAATGGATTAATAATAGATTAACCTTCATCTCATCCTTGTGTAGAAAACTACACAAAAAATTTTTGTTTTCTTAATTTCTCAAAAACCACTAATTGCAAACTTCCGGAATTTTCAGACTTTGTTTATATCCTTGATTACCGAAAATAAAACGTACCTCCCCATAATACAAATGTTTATGGCGGTTAATAATGCACTAATTACGTTGTTTACCCTCATGTGTAGATTTCTACACATATGGACAGTAAGTGCATGTCATATAAAATGTCATTTGCGTTAAGTGTTTTAGCAAGTGAATATCGTTGGTATATTTAGTGAAATTTATAAAAATAATAAAAGATAACAATGTCAAAAGCAAGATATCTGACAGAGGAAGAAACGGAAGCATTTTTGAATGAAGGCGATGGCGATATCAGTGATATTTCTGGAGACAGTGATGACGAATTTGTGCCAGAAGAGAATATTGATGATGACGATAATTTATATTTAGACAACGATTATTTTTTCTTAGCCTTAAGTATACAATATAAATAATTCTAAATAAAATGTAAGTAAAGTCGAAAGACATAGATATAAGTATTTAGAGTAGCTTAGAGTGCCTGTGTGGGGCCAGTAAGTTAGTATAAGATTGTAAGTAATTTTAAGCTAGCATTTAAGTATTTATTGTTAGTATGTAAGAGTTAGTGATTAAGAAAATAAAATGCAATTAAAACTGAAACTGAAAAAAACTGATAGCGATTCTGACGAAGAGAAAGCGAGTGGCTCAAATGAAACCAACGAATCAATTGCTGAAGTTGAAAATGTGGATCCACTGCTTGTTTCGAAAGATGGTATTGTTTGGCAACTACAGCCATTTCAGCATCAAAGTGGTAGATTGCGGAATGAAAATATAATTTCTCTTCATCCTGGAACAACAAGATATGCCAAAGCTCGTGTTGATGGCATCAAAGATGCTTTTTTGCTTTTCTTCTCACCACAAATTGAAAATACTATTTTGAAGCATTCAAATGCATATGCACAAGTAACATATGGTAAGGATTTCAAACAAATCGATTCAAATATGTTTCAAGCATAGCAACGATCTACAGATAAATTTGCACCGATTCAGGATATATTTGAAAAATGGTGCAATTTATTGAGGGACTACTACAATCCACATGAATGTGTGACATTTGACGAGCAATTATTCAATTGCAATTAAATTTCGTCAATATATGCCATCAAAACCAGTAAAATACGGACTAAAATTCTGGTTGCTGGTTTGTTCTTATACCTGCTATGTTTGGAAAATCCAGCCATATTTGGGAAAGGCGATTGGAGTCAGTTCGAGTGGAAAAATACAAGGCGAACGAGTAGTTTTGGATCTCGTTGATGGCATGAAAGGTCACAACATAACAGTGGATAACTTCTTTTCCTCAATTGAGCTTGGGAAAAAATTGTTGTCAAAGGGTATTACAATGGTTGACACGATTAGAAAAAATAAAACAAGCATCCCACCAAAGCTTCTTGAATGCAAAAATAGACCGTTGTATGAATCTACTCTTGCATTTACCGAAAAGACAGCACTTGTTTCGGACATTGGAACGAAAAATAAGTTTACCGTGTTGCAAAGTACTTTGCATAACTCAATGTTGTTACCAGCGATTATAGCCTATTACAATAAAACAAAAGGTTTGTTCACATACTACTTTTTGAAATTTCAAGACCCTCTAATGTTTTTTTTTCATTCAATATAGGCGGTGTGGATAAGGTTGACAAAATGCTCACGTGTTACAGCTGTAAAAGAAAAACTAACAGATGGCCAATGGCTGTATTTGCAAACATGATTGACATTTCTGCTTTGAATGCATTAATTATTTTCAAAGAAGTGAATCCGAATTGGCAAGCAACTCAAAAAACAACAGTAAGAAGGAATTTTCTACGTGAACTTGGAATATCCCTTGCAAAACCACTTATGGAGCTAGAAGTGCGAAGCCAAGATCAGCATTGTGTGCTTTATTGCTTGCAACTGTTTTGGAAGAAAGTTCACCATCGTCACCTTTAGAGGATGTTTCTGCATCAACTTCAACAAATCCACCAAAACGGTCAAGAAGCGTTCCACCACAAATTAAAGGCAGAGCAAGATGTCACGTTTGCTATGAAGAAAAATCCGCCAAAAAAAATAATGTCTATGAGACGATTTGTTGTTTTTGCACAAAAGCTGCATGTAAAAGTCAACATAATCGAAATGTATGTGTAAAATGCATTCAAGAAAAATTAATTTGAACCTACCTACCTTCTCTTGTTAATTTAGAAATAAATTATGAAAGCAATTTTTCGGTTTAATTTAAAAAATAATTTAGAAAATACATTAAAATCCCATATGTGTAGAAACCTACACACGAGGGTAGAGAACGTAATTTTTTTTGAGGGTGAGATGAAGGTTATATAAATCATTATCTAAGTTATATGTATGTAAGTCCAAATATTAATATAATTTGGTTCTATTGTAAAATGATGAGTTGATAAGCGTTATTTATTAAAAGTGTTATTCATAAAGCATAACTTCGAATTAACCTTGATTTAAGTTTGTAATGTTCCCAAATAAAACTCTTAGTAACAGATAGTGGAATCCAATTTATTGTTTCTTTGACAATCGCTTAAAGACTGACTCACCATAATGAGAACTAAAACTATTTATGCTAACTTACACACTCATTACATGTTGTGTGCATGTATATGTGGCGCCTATTACATGCAATATAATATATGTATATATCTGCGGAAGATGTAGTTATACTATGTGCATAATCAAGCCATACTCCACAATGCCCCCCTTATATTTAAATAATATACATAATTATACTAGATTTATATACATTTTAATTTTTGTTTAGCGTTCTTTTAGGGTATCTATCTTTTTCTTGAAATTTTGCCCAATCTATTTTCCTGTTAATTTTTACTTTGTCTTGTAGCTGTACTTCAACATCTTTACTTAAATCTATATTATTTTTAGTTGGAACATTATCTACAACTGCGTCTAATACAATATTTTCCGCATTCTGATAAGCGACAGAATTGTTAGAATCATCATTGCAACTAATCTTAACCTTTTCTGTAGGATCAATTACGGAAACTAGCGTATTTTCGGAAAAGTCATTAACTGCAATCGATTTTAATTGATTTACGTGTCTCTTCCATATTTTTTGTTTACTTAATATTTCAACTAAATAATATTGCCTTCCTAAAATTTTTACAATGCGGCCTTTACACCAAGTTTGTTTTCCTGCAACAAAATAATCCTTAGCAATTACATAGTTTCCTACTTCAAAGTGTTTTCCATTATTTCCTTTATAATATTTCTTTTGCTTTGCCTGCATTAAATCTAGTTTTTCACTAACATTTGAATTTCGGCTATTGTGAAGCAATTTACTTTTAATTGGGTTTGTAATATCAAACCTACTTCTTAGACTCCTATTAAACATTAACATAGCTGGAGACATTCCAGTAGTGCTGTGAACTGAGTTGCGATAGTCCAATAGAAAAGCTTCAAGGATTTGATTTATATAACCAAATGAATTTTTTGCATGTATAGATCTCTTTATTGCAAGTTTACAAATTTTGACACTATTTTCAGCTTGTCCGTTGGTAGCTGGATTTCCAACAGCACTTGTTTTATGAGTTATTTTATTGCTTGCTAGAAAGTTTTGAAATTCTTTCGGATACAAAAGTGGTAGCATTATCAGAGACTATAACATTAGGTATACCAAACCGTGAGAATAAAGGACGTAAGTGCTTTATAGTGTTGCTACTTGATATATTTTCCCCCATATCGATACATTCAATCCATTTCGTATATGCATCAGTAACAACTAGAAATTTCCTTTTAAACAAGGGTCCCATAAAATCAATATGTAACCTTTGCCAGGGAGCATCTGGCCAATCCCAGCAAATCAAAGGGGCCTTGGATTGATTACTTTGATATTGCATACACTGTTCACATGACTTCACCATCTTCTCAATATCGTCATATATCAAAGGCCACCAAAAATAGCTGTGCCCTAAACTTTTGGACTTAACAATTCCCAAATGTGTTTCATGAATTTCATTGAGAACCGATTTCCTGAGACATTCTGGAACTATTACCCTATACCCCCAAAAAATACAATCATCCTCAACAGAAAGCTCATCCCTTCGACTGAAATATAGTATCATCCTCTCATCCTCACATCTCTTAGGCCAGCCTTCCCTTATATATTGCCTTATAGTGACCAATAATTGTTCATTACTCGTTGCATTTCTAATTTCTCCAAAAGTCGTTGCTACTGTCCCAAATTCTTTTACGTAACTAATGCATATTTCACTCGTCAGTAGTTTTTCTTGCTCAGCGTTATCTACAGGTGAACGAGACAAATAGTCAGCAATATTACCTTTTGAATTGACATGTTCTAATTCAAATTGGTAGCCTGATAAAAATAGGGCATATCTCTGCAATCGATTAGCTGACATTGGTGGTATTCCTTTTTGTGAACCAAATATAGAAATAAGGGGCTTATTATCAGAAACCAATATAAATTTTTTGCCAAAAATGTATTGGTGAAACTTCTTGACACCGAACATTATTGCCAAGGCCTCCCTTTCAATTTGCGAGTACCTAGTTTCTACGTCCGACAACCGTTGAGAAGCGAAAGATATGGGTCGTTGAACCCCACTACTGTATTCATGCACTAAAACTGCAGCCAATCCTTTTGGACCCGCATCAACTATTAGTTTCAGAGCCACATTGGGGTCATAGTGTGCCAACACCTGATTTTAAGTTAGTAACTTTTTTACTCGTCAGAAACATTCATCTTCCTCGCTTCCCCAAAGAAAACCATTGTCTTTTGAAAGCAAATCATAGAGTTTTCCTGCTGCTGAAGCCAAATTAGGAATTAATTTTCTATAAAAATTAATTATGCCTAAAAAGGATTGCAATACGACAACTGATTTTGGTGCTGGCAACTTGAGAATTGCATTTATCCGTCCAGGGTCCATATGAAGGCCCTCACTGTCAATAACATGACCCAAATATTTAACTGACTTAGCCATAAATTCACATTTAGTCTTTGAAACCTTTAATCCTGCTTCTGCCAGTCTTTTTAGAACATCGTTTAGTATTTTTAAATGCTCACTTCGCGTTTTAGCACCGATTAAAACGTCGTCCATAAATACTATAACCCCTTTAATACCTGATAGCAATTGCTCAATAATTTTCTGAAATAATGCTGGTGCTGGGGCTAAACCATAAACTAAACGAGTATATCTGAATAAACCCTTAGTAGTTGAAATTGTTGTAAAATTTCTCGAATTCTCTTCCAACACTATTTGCTGATATGCCTTCCTCAAATCTAATTTCGAAAATTCCATCGCCAGATGAACTTCTGCGAATAATTCCTCAATTGTTGGTAGGGAATATTGATCAACACAGAGTTGTGGATTAAGTGTAACTTTAAAGTCCCCACATATACGAACATCACCACTTTTCTTTAATATGGGCACAATTGGTGTTCCCCATTCGGAATAATCAACGGGTTCTAGTATACCTGAGTCCACAAGTTTAACTATTTCGCGCTCTACTTTACTTTTAATTGCAAAGGGTAGCCTCCTAGGCTTAAAAAACTTGGGAATAGCACCCTCTTTTAATTTCAGAGACACCTTATGTTTGTTGAACGTTCCGAGTTTGTCATCGAATACAGATGGAAATGATTCTAATACCTGTACTAGTTCTTTGTCTAGATATTCAATAAAATTCAATCCCTCAAACCGTATACTGAATGCTTCCGTAAAATCACGACCCAATAGTGGGGGACCCCCATTATCAACTACAAATATATCAAGTAGCACACTTTTGTTTTTATACGTAACTGGTACCTTAATAACTCCAATCGGTGATATTGCATTTCCACTGTAACTCTTAAACCGCTTAGCTGTTGAAAGAATCTTGCACCTAGCCAAATATTTGTAATACGCAGATAAAGAGATCGCCGAAACCGGAGAACCACTATCAAGTTCCATACACATCGCAACTCCGTTCATTATCACTTTTACTAGAATTGGATTACTTTTTCGCCTTTGCTAAAATATAATAAAGACAAATCATCATCACTACTGTTTAACATAAAATTAAAAGCATTTTGATTTTTGTTACTCGCTACTGAACTATTCATTTTACACATTTTTTGTAAATGCCCTTTCGTGTTGCATATCCTGCATCTGTAGTTTTTAAAACGGCACTCGCTTTACCCATGATTGGTATAACCGCAAACTCTGCAAAATGTTTTTTCTTCTGGCTTTCGTTGCTGATGTTGCTGTACCTTTTTTTTATAGTTGATGTTATGGATTCCGCTAGTTGAAGGTTCCGATTTGACAATTGTCTCACATTCCAGGTTATTACCGTACTGCAGTTTTATGCAGTCCACAGATGAAGCAATGGTGATAGCTTTTTGAAAGATTAGAGTTTCTACATCTTCCAAAAATAATTTATCTTTTGCCAAGCATCTGGGTAGGCCAATAATGAATTTATCCCTCAGACACATTTCCAAATGACTTCCAAACTTGCAACTTCTCGCCAATTCTCGCACACGTGCTGCCCATACAATTGTTGTTTCATGCTCTTCTTTTGTCGCCATATAAAATTTATTTCTCTCAGCAAATCCCGATATAGCTGGCTCAAAGTGTTTGTCTAATGCAGTGATGCATATATCATAAGTTGTTGTTTCATCACTAATTAACCTTGGTTGAATTAGACTTTCGAGCAGCCCATACGAAGTGGAACACAATCCTCCAATTAAGTTGGCTTTTTGCTTTTTTGCGAATCGGTCATGATCGTCGATATCATTTGCAATAAAGTATTGCTCCAACCGCACCTTAAACATCGTCCAGTCATCCTCATCATGGTTGAATGTCGGTACTTTAGATGAATTCACCATTCAGCTTTGTTTTGTATGGAATCCTCGTCGCCAATGTAATGTCCCCAAATAAAACTCTTAGTAACAGATAGTGGAATCCAATTTATTGTTTCTTTGACAATCGCTTAAAGACTGACTCACCATAATGAGAACTAAAACTATTTATGCTAACTTACACACTCATTACATGTTGTGTGCATGTATATGTGGCGCCTATTACATGCAATATAATATATGTATATATCTGCGGAAGATGTAGTTATACTATGTGCATAATCAAGCCATACTCCACAAAGTTTAATTATACTTTAAAAATATTTCTTAATTGTAATGAATACAATTTTCATCACTTATCAATGTTGATCAAGTCTTAATTTACTTAAATGCCGAATTCCGCATTTAAAGCTCAATCAAAGTGACATCCAGTAATTTAACAAAATATTTTTCTATAATAAAATGGCTAGTTTTTTAAGTTTTATTAATCATTTAGACATTTTGAATGATTTCAATAACACGCGGCGCCCAAAAAAATATAAAAAACGTATTAATCCTCTTCAAGACTTCTTTGAGGATGAATTTAGGAGTAAATACAGATTTTCGAAAGAAAGTATGCAAAAAGCAATCGATCTGGTTCGAAATGATTTTGAAGGAGATAATAGAGATGGACGCATCTCAGCTGATTTGGAGGTAATGGCAGCGATTCGATGCTGGGTCGGAATGAAGTAAGTTGATAACTTTTGTGTACAGACTCATATGACATGACAAAATTGTTCAAGATTCAAGATGATGCTGCTGATATTCTATTTACTTCTTTGCTTAATCATCCACACCCCAGAAGAGCAGCGATACAATAAGGCTCATGTTGGAACTAGAAATACTATTGAAAAATCTTTTGGGATGTTGTGGAAACAGAAATTCCGGATCCCTCATAACGGTAAGAGGGGTCCAATAGAATCGGTGCAAAAGACAGTAATTTCTGTAGCAGTTTTGCACAATTTAGCCATAGATTTCAATGATCAACTTATTGGTAAGTACGATGGAATTTGACTGGTCTTACCTTAACAAATTGTATTTCCTTCTTTTTTTAGAAGATTCGTATGATTTAGAATCCCCGAATGAATATGTTCAACCACGTGTAGAACAGCAAGCTTATGTACCGGAAATAAGCCGCAGAGCATTTATTAATCAACACTTTTGCTGAGAAATGCATAAATGAAATGTTTACGTATAATAAAAACACTATTTCCTTTACAATTAACGTTGTTTTTATTTAAAATCTTAATTTTTTCTTCATGTTGTTCCTGCATAAGCCGAAGTTTCAGCCCTCTTTCCATTACAATGCTCTTCACCTGGGCCGCGTGTACTTCCTTCATGTACTCCAGGTCCTTCTCCCTCACATTCTTAGAAATAAGAAAAAGTTCTCTCTTACAAAATTCGTCCTCCGATTGAACCTAAAATGCTAACACATTAACATATGTATATTTATGTATGCCTTAATTAAAACCTACGTATCTGGCTTTGTTTTTTGTTTTTTGGATGGGTGGAGGAGTGCGAGAAACTGTGGAAGTATTCAAAGGTTGGGGTTCCTTTTTTGGAAGGAAACTATTTCCCTGACTTTCTTCCGGAAAAATGATCTCAGCAACAATCAACTGAAACAAAAGATATGCTTTTTTGTTGAAATTTTTCAATTAATCATGCATTTTAATACCTGCTGAGCTCAGGAGTTGCTAAAAATACATATGTACATATTTAAACAAAAGAAATAAAAATTATTTAAAAAATTCATTTAATCTTACTTTTTCTTCTGAATCCCAATTTTCAGTGCGTTCACGTTTTGTTGCTTTCTCCATTTTTTTGATTTGTCATTAACGTTCATGACATACCAGTAGTTTGACGTTTCACAAAATTTTTCAAACAGTGATTCCAAAACCGTTCATCGAAGCAAAATTAGTTATTATGCGTCCACAAATATGTTATGAATAAAACAATAATCAACTTTTTAATCGCGAATTAGTTAAGCGTGAATCAAAAGGCAATTAAGAAAATGTAATGAATAAAGCTGTAAATGTTGTACTTTATGTTACGCTTCTATATATAAATCAAATCTTCAAGCCTATACTATCTTATAACACATTGCATCTTAATGTATTTGCAACCATTGAAATAAGTAAATAAATAATTGGATTGTTCGATTCTAACCTCTTGCTCTTGCCCAAAAAGACTTCGATTTTAACATCGTGGGACAGCGCAGCAAAGTAAAAGAAGACCTCAACCATCTTGCAGTTAGGCACTGGAGGCAGCTGGCGAACGATTATGCTGATTGAAGAAGCTTGATGGCAAAATAAGTTAGTAGGGAACAAGTCTGCATGTGATCTTTTACTTATCCATACAGACGATGAATCGAGAAAATACAGTGGTAAGTTAAGCGAAACATACAATAACATCGAGCGAATTAGAAGAGTCTGAATACAACGAGTATAATGGCTGACTGTAAGACGGATAGCACCAGCGCTCCTTCAGATGAAGACCTTCAGAAGGTAGTCATCTAGGGAAGGAGACCTCAATCGACACAGCTTGGGTAACGGGATGGATTTAGCTTACAATGTTCATGTCGCTCTGTACTGTAACCCTTCTAAAGAAACAAAGAAGTATATATACCATTACATAGATAACATAACCGCCAGTTCGACATCTACTACGGCAATAAAAACCTCGAGTACCACAATTTCAGATGTGGATTTGACATTGGAAGCAATCTTGTGCTTTAGACATATGTATAAGCAAGCGACTTGTACCAGCAGCGGCACAACATATCAAAGAGGCTTTATTAATTATTAATATTACAAGAACCATTCAAAAACGAGCACTTGCTTCCATTCTGTCTGATGGAGAACACTTTTATTTTTTACTAGTAAAAAAAATTGTCACATTGGGATTACTTCATTGAACCTTGTTACGTGCAAATCACGCCCCGAAAATCCTCCATTCCCTTTGGTCCTGTTGTTGTCTGTTTCGTCCTCATTCTTTTCTTCCCGTCATGCTCTAGATGCCACGGTACGGGTGGGATTTACTGGATTCTCTGGATCCAGTTCCCTCCCTCGGCTTAACGCTCCAGAGATGACCATATAGGTACCCCGGATAGAGCCAGGCGGACGGTCTGCTCCCCCCCCCCCCCTCTTAATGCCTGAAGATGTCGACACCCCAGCAATGGCCGAGGACCCACCTTAAATCCGATATTGTTTGCTTCCAGCCACAGAATTTGTAAGACCCCCAAAACCCGAAATTCAAAAAAACAATAATTGTGAAAGAAAGCTCACGATTCCCCACTGTACGTTCCCCTCACTCGTGTCTGCAAGGAGACTTACGGGCCCCGCAGTAGAATTCTTTAATAAATGTTTCCTTCCTATTTGGCGGTCACTATTTGAGCTCCCCTTAATTGGTACCCAAAAGTGTTCCGGGTCCGAGGGTGTAATATGGACCCAAGCAGTCACTCGACAGACAGAACGAACAGAACAAACACGACAAAACATCGACTGGTGTGATTGGGTAGTTCCATAGGGAGGCTGTCAGAGCTCTGGAAGTGAGTCCCTTTGCTCTGACAGCTGAATTTGTGGAACCACGTATGAACGTATGCGTGTGGGAGAGGCAACTAGCCGAAATGAGCGACTAGGGTAATTAATAACTAGCCGTCATAGCGGAAAGTAGACCACTTCAAAAAAAAAGTAGAACCGAGAACGAAGTTAAACAAACTGACCAACGAACAAACCAACGAAGAAACCAACAAAAAAAAATAACTAAAAGAAAGCCACAAAACGAACGAACGAAATACACAAAAAAAAAACAAGAAAAAAAAACCCACCACCAAGGACGAAGCGACAACGAGTGACAGCGGCGGGAAGTACACGCTCCACTCACCAACACCGACAACCAGATAGGAGCGACCCCAAGTAGGCAGGAAAAGAGATAAGTACCCCTCGTATTTCTTTCATATATGTATTTGTGCGATCTTCCCCCAGTTGGGGTTATTTGTGATTTATAGAATACCGTAATTCTCTTTACCGTTTTCACGGCAAACACCGTAACCTTTTAGCGGTTAGTCTTAAAACGTTCGCGACCCCGTTGCTTCCTAGTGAGTCACCCCGTTTGTGATCGTACGGAATCGTGGGCCTTCCGTCGGCCGTTCAATCAAGTGTAATATTTTGTTGGCTAAATCTTGAGGTGGGCAACCCCTTTGGTGTCCCACGATTGTGATTTCGTGTGTATATACGGCGTCCAGTTACACATTGTTTACGTTCAGTTTCCCCCTTTGCCGAAACTTTAAATTTTACCAGAAGGAGAAACAGGCATATTGTAATGAAGACATAGTCGTGTTGAAAATTTTAAAGAACCGCTTTTATAAACTGCTAAATAGGGAAGTTGAAGGAAATATTGTTGTCAGAGAGGATACACCGTTCATATCAGACGAAGACCGTGAAAACTTTCAAAGTGAATATAGCAATATCCACACTCAAATGCAAAAAATCAATAAGCTTTTGAAAGCTGCAGATTTGGCAAGAGGCTCTCTGTAAAATGTAGTAAGGGAGAGCATACGCCATGAATGACATCTCTACATCGGCTGTCCAGCTTTGAAGAAGGAAGACCCGCAATACTGCGCCAACTAAAAGAGCATAAGGCTACTAAGCAGCGCATAACAGATCCTCGATATTGTATTGCGAGTATGTGAACACCTTAAACCGATTATTTAGATCTACGAGTACATACTCATATCAGTGCGGCTTTGGTAAGGGGAAACCCAGCATTGACTAAATACTTACTCTGCGGGAGCTTTTATGGAAGACCCAAAAATATTAAATCGATATTGTTTATCGTTTTTAAGGTGGTTACGAGTATTATAGCGTCTATAGTGGCGATCTATTCGGACACAGCATAGTTGTCAAACTAATTCGATTTTGCAGGATATTGTTGGAGAACTCCTGTTGCTCTATCAAAGTCGGAAGGAACGTCACCGAAGCTTTGGATGGGGATCTTAAACACAGCGCTATCCTGCGACTTCGTTAATATCATGTTTGAGAGAACAACTTATATTTTAAAAATCTGTCCAACTTTTCGCATATGCAGATGACATTTACATAATCCTGGAGCAACGAACAAAATACTACACCGTGCAAATGCACCGTACATTTTCGAAACCAGGTGAAACCTCTCTAGGGTTCTTTAAGCGAAAAACTCTCCATGCGATCTTCGTTGACAAAGTGTAAACAAGGAGGTACAACGAAAAATTACCCGGTTAGTATAAATGGAGGCAGATAGCTAAGAATCGACGTGGCTCGAGAGGCATTTTGATTGGGATCAAGGATCAAGGTTATTTGAGTCACAATTTTTATAGTGATTGATTAGACTGTGGAAACTACCAATAAAAAGTCAGGAAAACTTTCACGTTCTTTTTTCGCAAGCTGAATGTAGTTTATGCTCTGGTCACACTGATCGGAACCCGTTTATCTCTGATTGCAAATTTTTCCTTTCACTTTTCAATCAAAATTTCATTATACCCCTTTTCACAACACGTGGAAATTTTGCTATCGCAGCGTGTGAATAGTATCCCTTCTTCATAATTAAGTTATACGTCTACCATATCCCGGTGTTGTAGGCGTCAAGTATGAGCTATCCAACAAAGAGAAAGTCACTTTACTAGAATTTCCTACTATGCCCATTGACTTGCCCAAAGAATGTGATGAACGTTTTTATGTCCTTCTTCTCGATGAAAAAAAATATATATATATACATACACACAGAATACATATATATGTTACGTGCATACATATTTAGCAGGTACAAAAAATATACCCCTAACCCCACAGTCCTTACATAAATAAACTGCTAATATTACCGCACAACTGAAAAAAATAAAAAAAAAAACCTGAAGGACCTTCGTAGATGATGCCTTCACGTACAGGAATCCGGAGATTCTTTAGAATCAAAACCGAAGCCGAAAGGACATTTGTTTATCTGTGGTGGGTGTCCAGCTCCCAGCAGTACTTTTGATGTTTTTTTTTTTTCATTTTATTTTTGCTTCCTTTTTTCTCATTGTACGAGGGCAATGTCTGCGTTTGATTTTGATTACACCTTTTAGCGAGTTTTTATTTCATGCTATAAATTTAAACTTTGTGGTTCCTGTGCGTGTGACAGTAGAACGTGCAAAATAATAAAATGTATAAATTCCCCTTTTTTTTAGATGGAAGACTTAAGCTTTATATATTTTACAATTCTCATTACTATTGAAGGAATTTTAAATGTATACCTTCATAAAGGTATTTTTCAAATAGGGACTTGACAACTTTGAATTTAAATTGTGAACGCACTCTTTCACTAATCATCAAACTGTCACTGTCAATTTATTCAGTAAACTGAACATTTTCATCGTGGTAAAGTACCCGAACGACCAACGTCTGTAAATTATAAAAATTTTCTACCGAAATTCGGAGTCGGTGACTGCAACTTAAAGAGCGTTAACTCCAATTTTCGGTCGTAACTCTCGCCCTGGTAGACAGTCAATAACAAGTTTAGTGCAAAAATTTGAGTCTACATATTCGTTGTGTGATGTTGCGGTGTCAGTGAGACAACGGGTTGGTCGAAGTGTCGAAAATATTGCTGCCGTTCAGACGTCCGTAGCAAACGATCCAAATCAGTCAATTCCACGGCGTTCTCAAGAATTGGGCATCGCTCAGACCTTAGACATTATGGCGTATTTTGCGTAAGTATCTTGGTTTACCCCCATACAAGATTAAGCTGACTCTAGAATTGAAGCCGTTGGCCATTTGAGGCGACGTACGTTCTCCGATTGGGTTCTGGAGAAGATGCAGATTCACTGAATCAACTTCAGTGAAGAAGTTCGTCAATAAGCAAAATATGCGTTATTGGCCGGTTGAAAATCCACATGCGCTTCATGAATCACCACATCATCCACAAAAAATAACTGTTTGGTGCGGTTTGCATGCCGGCGGCGTTATTGGGCCATATTTTTTCATCAACGATAACGATGGTCACGTTACTGTGAATGGTCAGCGTTTTCGCGCCATGATCACCGATTATTTTTGGCCCGAATTGGAAGATCTGGACTTGGACGACATGTGGTTTCAACAGGATAATGCCACAAGCCACACAGCACACGCTACAATCGATTTATTGATTGGCGGCCTCGTTCGTGCGATTTAACGCCGCTTGGCTATTTTCTGTTGGTCTACGTTAAGTCATTGGTTTTTGCCAACACGCCGACGACGTTGGAAGAGCCCAGAGCCAACATTGAACGCGAAATAGCGGCCGTTTCGGCCGAAATGTGTCCAACGAATCGACCGCTGCAAACGTGCCCGTGGTGGCCATATGAACGAAGTCCAGTTCCATTCATAAATGTTATGATTGTACTTCAAGCCGATATTAAAGTTTTTTGAAATATCTCAATTGGTTTGCGTTTTATTTAAAAAAAAGTTGCCAAGTCCTTATTGGAAAACCCTATATATGTAGATATGTATGTATGTAATTATATGTATACCATATATCATCGTTTTTTTGCAAGTATTTCCTATTATTGTATATTATGTTAATAAAGAATGTTATACGTTCTTTAGGCATCTTCATAGTATAAGAAGAGGCGTTCTCGCTTACCTGCTTACTTACTTAGATGACGCTACATTCTGGAATTCACCAGGGCTTCAGCTAATATGCTTCTCCACCTGGCACGGTTTTTACCAGCAACCTTCAGTTGCGCACAAGAAGATGGCTGAGGTCCCCTTTAACTTGTATGCGGCACCTAAGTTGAAGTTGCCTTCTATTGCGCTGACCCCCTGGGTAAAAAATTCTCCGGGCCGGAACGCGGTTGTCCATACACTCAAGGCGACCTAGCCAACTAAGCCGAATTGTTTGAGCATTTCTGATGAGATCGGCATTGCTATACAGCCCGTTTAGTTCTCCATTCTCCATTGATACAAACGTGACCGAAAATTACCCGAAGAACTTTTCTCTCGAAGCGCCAGAGAGCAGAGATATCATATCCGAGGTACGTGACTACCTCAAAACTGTAGATGCGTTTCGTGACGTTTTGGCCTAGGTGTCGATATTGTGTATCCATCTTTGTTGACTGCATATACTTTGCTTTCCCTTCATTGAGCCCTAAACCCATCTTTGCCGCTTCTGCTTCAAATGATGCAAACTCTCCATTGACAGCTTACTGTGTTCTTCCACTTATGTTGATGTCGTCTGCATATGAGAATAAATGAACAAACTTCTGTAACATTCTGCCTCTAGAGTTGACTTGTGAGTTTCGTACAATCACTTCAAAAACGTTTGAGTCCTTTTTTGTCATCGAAGACCGACCTTGACGAAGCAGCGTGCATTATCCATTATCATCCTGCGTAGTCGAACGTGCTTGGTTTATCTCTATAGATGCAATATTATGCAGCTTTGAAATTGAAGAAGACATGGTGTGAATTTATTTGGAACTTCTTGTGGACTTTCCTGGCCTAAAAGAAAACTGACAGGGGTCGGTCAAACTATTGACCAGAGTAGAAGGCGTTCACATAATACATAAGGATTTTATACACGATGTTGAGGAGACTTATTCCCCTGTAGTTGACGCAGTTCAGAGGATCTTCCTTCTTTAGGATCGGACAAATAATGCGACCCAGATTATAGAGATGGATTTATGTATGCTCTGTTTATGGTATGTGGTGATTACCTGCTGCTGTAAACAGCTCAGCAGTTAAGCCCTCGGGTCCAAGAGCTTTGTAAGACTTAAGCTTGAAAATCTCTGTCCTTTTATCCTAGTCGGGTGGACGGAAATGTTGTATGTCTTCGTAAAGGTTGAATGGTTCATTCTGCCTAACGATGGGATCTTGTTTGTCATCACCGTTTAACAGTCTGCATAAACAATCTTTCCAGTTTTTCTGCACCGACTGTGGTTCTACTATGAGGTTTTCTTCTCCAACCTTGCAGATTTCTATTCAGGCTTCACAGCTTTGGCTTGTTCGTTTTATTATTCGGTAGGGTAGGGTATGTAAGAGTGGCTGTTGAAGCATAAAAACCGATGACATCAAATGAACCCATTTATAAGAAAACAGATAACATCAAACAAACATATCAGAAACAAAATCCACAAAAGTCTACACTACAAACGTCAAATAGTACAACAACAAACAAACAAAAACATAACATAAAAATGTATAAATTCCATTAACAGAATAAAATATTATATTATAACGTTTTAAAATACAAAACTGTGCGTTTCATTTTTCCGCTCTAGCGTTATTTTCTTTATTTTAAACGGTTTTACGAACCTAGTTAAAATTATATACAGTCCATTTTTATCAACAAAAAATACATAGTTTCGCAAAGAAACATTTGGTCCTATCGAGCCGGATGTATTTGAAACATTTGGTCATATCGAGCCTGTGTATTTGAATCATTTGGTCATTTGTGGTTTACATTAAATTTTAAACAAAGTGGCATTTTTACGAATGCAAAATATTTGATACATTTGGTTGAACCAACCTGTTTATGAAATAAATTTACTATTCTACGAATAAACTAAGTGCTTTAAAAAGTGAAGGATTTTTTTAAAAATCTTAACAAAGTTCTTATATACATATACTCATACATATATACACATATATACTTCTGCCAATAATATAAATAAAATTTTACATAAAAGCCCGCGTTCCATGTACAAATTATTGTAAATTTCTCGCGCCGTGAAATTATATATACATATAAAAAAAAATACAGAAAACACCTGTAATTCATCCGCAACAATCTGCAACAGTAACCATCTCAGCATCTGGAGAAATTAGCTGCCGGCATCACAGCGATTAGCAGATCCCCAGGATCAATTCGTCTGGAAGCAGAAAAATAAAGCAAGTGAGTACACTTACATATACTTATTTAAAACTCGTCCAGTGTTGTACTTACATACGTATTAAATTAAAATAAAATAATATGGCTGAACAAAAAATAAGTTCTTCAGTTCAATGCGGTGAACTGCAGAAGGATCTGCTCAGCCAGATCGTACGAAATTTTACGAATTTCAAAAAAGCTCCAAAAGAACGCCGGGGCCAGGGTTATCTTACCAGCCGACTCTCTTTGTTGGAAGATGACATCAAGGTAGCACGAGCCTATCATCAGGCGATCGTTGGTGGGGGGAGGCTAGAAGCTACGCTGAAAAAAGAAGAGTTATTAGTGATCTACGAACAGCTAACGGACATTTACCTGGAATACAAAGCAAAGTTGATGGATGCATTGGAACAATGCAAGAAATCATCCACAGCAGCAGCATCGTCTACAGGTACGTTAGCTACAACGACAAACAGCTCAGGCAATGAATTGCGGCTTCCGAAGATCGACATACCGAAGTTTGCAGGCTCATATACGACTTGGCGATCATTCCATGATCTCTTTAAATCGTTGGTGCATAACAACAAAGCCTTAAGCAACATCGAGAAGCTGCACTATCTGAAGTCTTCATTGAGAGGTGAAGCTGAACGTTTGCTCCAACATCTTCAGCTTGACTCCGACAACTACGAAAAGGCCTGGGAGCTGCTGACGTCACGTTACGACCACAAGCGTGTGCTAGTGAATGCACAGCTGAAGTTGCTTTTCGGTCAACCAACGTTAGCGAAGGAATCTGCAGATGGCCTGAAGGAGCTGTTGGACACCTCGCAGGAATGCATCCATGCCCTGGGGAATTTGGAATTACCGGTGGAGAAGTGGGACACAATTGTCATTTTTGTCCTGCTGCAAAAACTTCCGTGCTCACTTCAACAGCTTTGGGAAGAGAAACTCGGCAGCACAAAGGAGCTTCCTACGTACGAGGAATTTACCGAATTCCTTGAGACGCGATTTCGGACGTTGGAGGTAGTGGAGCAGCAAAAAGGAGGTTCTTCGTATCCAAGACGATCAGGTCAATCATCAGTTGTCAAACAGCCGTCACATGCGAACCAGTCCAAGGTATTCGTAGCAAACCAGACATCGAGATCCGTAACTTGCAGGGTGTGTCAAGGAAGCCAACATGCGTTGAGAAGATGTACACGATTCCTCAACATGGACCACCTAGAAAGAAGACAAACGGTTAAAAAGATAGGGGTTTGCGAGAATTGCCTTGGATATAATCACCTGGTGAGGGAATGTTCCAGCTCAAAGTCATGCTTCTTCTGCCAACAGCGTCATCATTCGCTGCTTCATAAAAATCCATTGGTCGATCAAATACATACAAACGAATCATCACAGCGACAATATCCAGTGAGGTCCACTAGTTCCCATGCATACCAGGTAGCCATAAATCCAAATGCGCCTGAGTTTCAACCGTCGGGGGAGGTACTGACGACAACTAGTGCGACGCTCAACAGCTTTCACGCGCTGCATAAATGTGAAAGCCAAATTTTACTCGCCACAGCCGTGGTAAAAGTGAAGGGATCAGATGGAGGTTACACCAGCTACGCGCCTTAATCGATCCAGGGTCAGAAGCAACATTTATTTCTGAAGCGGCTGCACAATTGCTGAAGTTGAAAAAGAAGCGGACCTTTGTCGAGGTATCAGGGTTGGGGTTGGTCAGCAGCGGCACTTCAAACAGCTACGTCGAACTACAGTTCGAATCGCTTCATTCGAAATATGAGAGCGTTGTTAAGGCGCTAGTTTTCAAGTCGCTGACTGGGCTTCTTCCGGCCCAACGAATGGTACCAGACAAATGGCATCATCTTGAAGGACTACGATTAGCCGATCCTCAATTTGGTGTACCAGCACAGATTGATCTTCTGTTCGGAACTGACGTCTTCGCCGAAATTCTCCTTCCGGACATTGTCAGAAGCAGGCAGCCGAATACACCCTTGGCACAGAAGACGTTATTAGGCTGGATTGTCTTCGGAAAAGTTCCAGCTGAGAGTCCAAAACGCGTACGTAGCTTCGTACAGTTCACCGACCTAAGCCATCAACTGCAGAAATTCTGGGAAATCGAGGAGACGCCATCTCAAAGGCCAAAGACGGAAGATGAAGCTGTCTGTGAAGAACACTTTGCTACGCATACCAGGCGGCTTCCTAATGGCCGATACGAAGTCCAGCTACCTTTCAAAGAGCAACGGCATCCAAAGATGGGCAGAAGTAGAGAATGCGCAGTGCGAAGATTCACTCATCTCGAACGGCGTTTTAGTAAGGATCCAGAACTGTACGAAGCTTACGCTCGATGTATTGCCGAATATGCTACGCTCGGACTATGGAACAGGTAAGCGAGGACGATCAAATCCTCAAAACTCCATACCACTACTTCCTTCCCCATCACGCCGTGATAAAGGAGAGTAGTACAACCACAAAGTCGATAGGGTATCTTCAAAGATGGAAACGATTACAGGTGCTAGCTGATGTATTCTGGCGAAAATGGAGTACCGAATACCTA
The DNA here is from genome assembly GCA_949129095.1 of Volucella bombylans. Taxonomy (NCBI): domain Eukaryota; kingdom Metazoa; phylum Arthropoda; class Insecta; order Diptera; family Syrphidae; genus Volucella; species Volucella bombylans. The sequence goes on along the minus strand of OX422143.1, from coordinate 19,095,686 downwards.
ACTAGGCTACAACAAAGACCAAAGTGGGCACAAACCAGTGCAACGCCGAAAGTTGGAGATTTGGTACTTATAAAAGACGAACGCCTTCCTCCATTACAGTGGTGTCTAGCAAGGATACATCAGATGCACCCTGGATCAGACGGACTTACACGCGTCGTAACATTGAAAACGAAAAATGGAATGATGAAACGACCGATCACAAAAATCTGTTACCTGCCTTCCAACAACACCAGCGAAGAACAAGCTATCCTCTGAATAAAAACACCTAAATCAACCATCCTAATATAATTCAAATTATAATACAATATACATATAATACTTAACATTAAACGCATAAATCAAATCATAATGTGACAAATTCAATAATAACTAGAAATATTATAATAAAAACTTAGCGGAGCCGATCACCTAGCCTAGACCCAAAATTCGATATTTTGCGTAGCACATCCATAAACCGATGTTTCAGCAAGGACACACTCCGTAATCTTGAAAGCTAAGCTCACAACTCCGAATATCGAATTCGGAACTCCGAATTCAATGGAACAACAAAACTTAAATAATAAAAACCTGATATCACTTAAACAAAAAAAATTAATTAACTAACGAAACTTAAATACTAGAAGCTTAATACTACAACTTATAACTAAACTTAACTTGGATCAACACTCAAAGGATCAATCCAAGTACACGATATAAAAATAAATAAATAAATATTACACAAAATCTAAATGATCTACAAAATCAATTACACAAAATCTACTCACCTGAATTACTTCGAATTCCTCCTGCATCACCCAGTTTGCCAACACCTTTAAAATCAATTTATTTGGTTTTAATTTAACCAAATTAAACACAAAACAACACAAAATATGCACCGGCAGTTGTTTTAGTAAACAACTATTAAATTATCAATGGCAATTTGATACTATATGTACTGCATTTCGTGCATGCATATAGTGCCAGTTGGAGTAAGGAAGATAGATATAGCCATATTACGTATGTGTTCTATCGTTGTAATGATTGAGTGATCGCTGTCCTTTTCTTTGTTATGTGTTTGAATGTCATAATAATAATATTCTTTCTCATTACATGAGCATCGGCAAGGTAGACCACAAACTTGGCAAACTTTTCATTATTACATAATAGGGTGGCCAATTTGGATCGAACAATTTTATTGCGAACGTAGTTCACTGCCGGGGGAGAATGTTGAAGCATAAAAACCGATGACATCAAATGAACCCATTTATAAGAAAACAGATAACATCAAACAAACATATCAGAAACAAAATCCACAAAAGTCTACACTACAAACGTCAAATAGTACAACAACAAACAAACAAAAACATAACATAAAAATGTATAAATTCCATTAACAGAATAAAATATTATATTATAACGTTTTAAAATACAAAACTGTGCGTTTCATTTTTCCGCTCTAGCGTTATTTTCTTTATTTTAAACGGTTTTACGAACCTAGTTAAAATTATATACAGTCCATTTTTATCAACAAAAAATACATAGTTTCGCAAAGAAACAGTGGCTGTTGGAAATACCAACCAACTTAGGCCTACTGGCCCATTGTGATGTCACGTGGATCTATGCTGCTCTTACTAATGGAACCAGTTTGAGCTAATGATCAAGTGTAGAAGACTATTTTCGTCTATATTTTTTAGATCGTTTAGGCCGTTGCTCCTAAGTGACGTTTTCTTCTCTTGGACATGTACAGAGTAGGTGGAAGATTGTCTCCTCCTCTTCCTCGTCCATGCAACTTCTACAGAAATCATTTGTAAAAGCGCCAAGCCTTCTTGCGTTCTTGCCTATGAGGCAATGTCTAGTGATGACACCTATGATGGCGCTGAGATGTTTCCTATTTAGAAGGATCAGACATTTAGAGCGATTCAGATCCAGCTTTGGCCAAATCTGTTTGGTCTCAAGACATCTTGGTCTAGCAGTCCACCTAAGGTCTGTTATTTTATTGGCATCCAGCGTTAATGTTAGTTTGCACGTAGCGATTGGTCTACCTATGCTACCTATTTCCAGTAGAATGGGTAGAGTGGTTCAAATTTTGGCGAGTTCATCAGCTCTACAGCTCCCTGAAATGTCTCTGTGGCCCACCACCCAAGAAAGGTGAAGGTTGAACTGCTCTGCCATCTCCATGAGATATGATCGGCATTCAAGGGCGGTTTTAGAATTTAATGAGACCAAGTTCAGGGACTTGATAGCGGCCTGACTATACGAATAGATACGAATATCCTTTGTAGATATCACGTTTTTCTTCAGCCAGGACAGAGCTTCTTTAATCGCCAAAATTTCCGCCTGAAACGCGCTACAGTAATTTGGAAGACAGAAAGAGAAGCTTAGATTTAGTTTATCTGAGAAAACCCCGCCACCAACTCCGCTATCGGTGTAGAGATGGATTGACTTGTCCTTCATGAAAGCATCTTCCTCCCAGAATGATCTAGAGGGGAAGCTTATATAAAAGTTTTTGTCAAACCAAAGTTCAGGTATGGTGTAATCGATGTTCTCTGTGAGGATTCCTAATGTATTAAGAATGCTGGCGTGGCCAAATTAATTATTTGTCCACTGTTTAGTCGCTTTAAGGCGAATAGCTGCAGTCGCAGCTACTTGCTTGCTAAAAATGTCGAGGGGTGTCAAGTGAAGCAGAATATCTAATGCCGCAGAGGGGGTAGACCGCAAGTCTCCTCTTATGCGTAGACCTGCTGTTTTTTGGAATCTGCTTAGGTTATTGCGGTTATAGTTTTATTGACTCTTTCTTGAATGTTAGGTTTCCAATTTAGTTTCCTGTCAAAAATGAGACCCAGATATTTGGCTGTATCGGACAAAACTAAACTGGTACCGTTTATTGAAGGAGGGTCTATGATTGGAATTTTATATTTCCTAGAAAAGAGGACAAGATCAGTTTTATGGGGGTTTATTCCCAATCAACAGCGATCTGCCCAGCGGGTTAATCTGTTGAGATTTACTTGAAGGAGTTCTTTAATGGTATTGAGGTGCTTTCCTGAGACGGCTATGGCAACGTCATCCGCATAGGTAATCACTCTGCTACAACCCACTTCCAGGTATATCAGTAGTTCGTTAACTACTATGTTCCAGAGAAGGGGAGAGAGGACACCGCCTTGCGGCGTACCACTGCTGACACATCTTTTAGCAGAAGTCTCACCCAGTTTATAGTTGATTATCCTGCTTTTTAGCATTAGACCGATCAACTCCCCAAGTGAGTCGTCTACCTGCAGAGTTGACAGCGCAGTCGTGATTGCGGATGTGTTGACGTTGTTAAAGGCGCCCTCTATGTCTAGGAAAGCAAACATTGTGTACTCCTTATATTGTAGGGATCATTCGATGTGCCTAGTCAAAGAGTGCAAAGCTGTTTCCACCGACTTTGCTTTACAGTAGGCATGTTGAGCCGTAGACAGAAGTCTTGGATCAACTTTAGCTCTAATATGGATATCAGTCAGTCCTTCTAGAGTTTTCAGAAGGAAAGATGATAGTCTTATATGTCTGAGGTCCTTTGGGAGAACATGAGAACATTTTCCGGCTTTGGGAATGAATATTACATTGACTTCTCTCCATAACAGTGGAATGTAGATAAGTTCTACACAGCTCCTCATAATATTTTCCAACACTGGTAGAATAATATCTGAGGACCTCTGTAGCTCGGCAGGTATAATACCGTCCATAGGCATCATAGGATTTGTAGAGAGGATTTTTCTTAGCCGCGATGCCTCAGAGGTTTCTGTGATTTTGTCACAGAATGACCTCCAGGATTGTCGCTTTGCCTTCCTCAGTTCTTTTTTGTATAATTTGAGCGATTCTTTATATGAGTCCCAGTCAGTTTCTTGAGCTTTTTGCTCCATTGAAAAGTTTTCTACAAGAGTTTCTGAGCAGTCCCAGTACCAATGTGGCTTTTTCTTACCTCTTGGTTGAATAAGAGGGCAGGAAGCGGCCATAGACTGATTGAGAGCCACAGTAAATTCCTTGACTTTCATGTCAAGCTTATTGGTGTCACGCGGGGGACTTGATAGTTCAGAGGATAGCGTTTCTGATAGTATTCCTCTGTATTTTAGCCAATCAGTTTTCCGGTAATTCCGGAAAGTTCGTTGGCTGTTGGGAGCATCACTCAGACTGAATTGGATGTATCTGTGGTCTGAAAAGGAGTGTTCAGACGATACCATCCAGTTCGTTAGCCTTTGAGTGATGCTAACGGAGACAAGAGTAATATCTAGCACTTCTTGTCGGTTTCTAGTTATAAAAGTGGGCTCATTGCCAATATTGCAAATTAAGAGGTTAGTACTTAAAATATAGTCAAAAAGTGACTCACCTCTATCATTCGTCATTGGTTTCCATTTCTGACAGGGTGTCAGAAGACGAGACCGACGGCTTGATAGTCACCTCGGACAGATTGGAGTCGTCGCTATCCAGTTCTGCAAAGGATGTCGACGCTCCGAGATCCAAGGTTGTGTTATCAGGTATTAGAGGAGGAGGAGGGTGCTTATCAGCATCCAGCTCATCCTTTTTGTATACCCTACAGAGAGAGAGAGACCATACCTTTACAAATTTAAAATTTTCACTGATCACCAGCCAATAAAATATCTTCACGCTAAGTAAAGAGGAAAAGATCTTTCTCCAATGCGTCAAAGGTGGTTACTAAAATTAGGAGAATATCATTTTGAAATAGAATATTTGAAAGGGAACAGAAATAAGGTAGCTAATTTCTTGAGCAGAATAGAGCTTAAGACTATCGCAACAATACATTCAGCGGAAGAAGAACTAAGGTATCACATTCCGATTATTGAAGAAATTGTTAATAAATATAAAACGCAATTAATTTTAACAAATAACAAAATAAAGGAAATATAAATTCTCCACGCAAAAAGAATAATTTTTATCTGGGAGCATGACTTTGATAGATTAGGAGATATACTTAGACAATTTATAAAGAAAGGACAGATTGGAAATAATAAGAGAAATGTATTCGAATGATAACGGTATAAAATGTATTAAATTTTCATATAGAGCACAAGATTTAGAAACAAAAGTAGATGTTGTGAAACCAATATCCCTTTATCATGTAAGAGAGAGTCAACATTCCGGAATACAAGAAACATGTAATCAAATTAAAAATAAAATTTACTATCCAAAACTAATGGCATACATTCAAATTGTAATTAACCAATGTGAAATATATCAAGCAGTAAAATATAAATGATATAAGATATAAATGATATTATTCATATACATATGTTATAAAAAAGGTTAGTTTCCTGACAATAATAGACAAACTATCTAAATTTGCATCAGCATATAGAACAGTTAGAAGAACATTTCGCAAAAATAGGAAAACCTAACAAAATAATAGCGGACAATGAATTCAAAAGAATTCATATCAAAGAATTTCTACAAGACGAGGGTATAGAGCTACACTTAACAAAACCTAATAGCCATACAAGGAATGCAGATATTGAGCGTTTTCATAATACTGTAGCAGAGAAGTTCAGAATTATGTATTTTAGTAAAATCCAATATTCTGTTAGATGCATAATACAAAAAGCAATTAGGAACTACAATGAAGGATTTCATTCAAGTATAAAGTGTAACCCTTTAGATGCACAATCTCGTAAAGTTGGTATAGAAAAATTACATCAAAATTTAGAAGAAACTAAAGAAAAGAGAATCAGAAAGTTAAATAATAGTAGGGAAGAATACGAAGAAAACAGATCAGCAGGATTTATTAAAAATTATAAAGCAGTTAGGCATAAACAAGAACCAAAATACAAAAAAGCCAAACTAAAAGATATTCATGTGACGAATATTAAAAGACTTTTTAAATTTTCAGCTGATGACATGGGTACATCTACTAATGATGATTTCACGGACTAATTCCCAACACTTTCTTGAGGTACAGACACTTAACGAACAACAAGGATACGTCAAGCTCCACCTCACTGACGTAGTTACATTACATTACATTATGTTTTATTGAGACATTTTCCAATCAATACATTTGTGTGTGTACAATATTTGTTTCTTAAGAGCTAAGACTAAGTTTGCGTCTGGCTTAAAAGTAAGATAATAGTTTTATAAACAATTAAATCGAAATTATAAATAAGTTTACATAGCTTTGAAGTATACGCTTGCTCCCGGCGTATTACATCAACGTTGCTTCACATGGCACTTAAAAATAAAAACTAAAAAAAAAAGAAAAAACAAATGACTAGGTATTGAAAATTCTTAACAATAGTTACCATATCATATTCACTTAAGCTTTTGATCCGAATAATGTTCATATATATACTATATGGACAAAAGCAGAGCACTACCTATAGTGATTATAAAAAAAAAGTAGAATTATGAGCTACCCAAAAACAAAGAAAAGTTATCCGCGTAGATTTAAAGGGGATGCTTTTTCATAAAAAGGAACTGAAAGGTTTCGGTTCGCATTTGGTCTCAACAAAGGAAAGGATCTTGGGTTCAATAGATTAAATGGGGAAAGGTAATAATTTTCCTCCACACCATTGTTGATATTTGAGTCCAACAAAGATTTAACCATTGGATTAGGATGATCACGTATACGCTCTAGCTTTTTTACAAATAATTCGGTTTGGTATGTCATTGTGGGTGTAATGTTCGTTTCGGAATACAGGGTCTTATTAGAAAACCATTTTTTATCTGGCCTTCCATATTTACCGCAGCAGAATCTTAAAATTTTTCTCTCAAAAATCTGGAGCTCTTCGGCTACCGCAGGCGAAATTGTAAACCAAGTACAAAACCCTTATACAATAGCATCTTGGTATTTGGCGAAACTTCTTTAGAATTGAGCAGTGGCTTAAGAATTGCTGTGACCATTTTGGCTTTATTCAATACTCTGCGGGCATGTTTGTTGAAACCGAGTCTCTTATGGAAGTCAATACCGAGGTGCTTGACTTCATCTCGTAGTGGAATATTATTTCCATTGATCTCTAGTTTCAAGGTCTTACTTTCTTTTACTGCAAGATAATGTCCTTTCCCGCTTGCATTTAAAGCAGGTTAGGCCACATTTAGCTGCATTAATTTTTAGCTTCCACTTTTTGAAGTATGCTATAAGAGTCGGTAGTTTGTCTTTAATCTTATTAAGCGCAACATTTGGCCTTTTGTCACTTGCTAATATCAGACTGTCATCTGCGTATAAAATAGCACTAAGGTCATCTTGCGATGGGTAGTGGAAAGGAAAGTCATGAATATATATATATTAAATAAGATTGGTCCTAGGATGGATCCTTGAGCCACACCGGAAAGGACTGAGAAATAGTCTGAGTGCTCATCACATATGATAACAGAGCTGAGCCTATCTTTTAGAAAGCTGGAAATGGTACAAATTAACCACTTAGGAAAATTTAGACCAATTAACTTATAGATTAACCCCTTGTGCCAGACAGAGTCAAAAGCTTTTTCTAAATGTATATCAAGACCTACAGTGCATCTCCTGGATCTTAAGTTTTGAATAATTTTATTGTGCAGTACCAGTGAGGCATGTTCAGTTGAATGACCCTTTTTGAACCCAAACTGGTTACTTGGAATGATGTTGGAGTCTTCGCATATGATACTTAGCTGCCCTGCTATATGCCTCTCGAACAGTTTTCCTATATTAGACAGCAAGGATATTGGTCGAAAGTCTTTTATACCTCTTGCTCTCTTAGACTTATTGGGAATATTTTCCCCTTTTTCCAAATTGAAGGGAAATAGCCATTATTTAGGCAGTGGTTGAATAAAATAGAGAAGGATGTGTCAAGAGAAATAGGACATTTTCAAAGAATGAAGTTTGAGATATTATCTATTCCAGCTGACTTTTTGTTGTTGATGGCTTCTCTCAACAAACTCACACTATTTGGGGATGTAAATGCTTGCGCATTGTTGGGATTTATCGCGGTATTTGAGGGCGAAAAGATTGTCAGGGTTTGATTGAACTCGTTTCTACAAAAAGATTCTATTGTCGAGTAGATATCATTCTCCTCAGATTGATCTGGAACTGTTTCTGGACTCGAGTAAATATGTAAGTAATATTCTTTAAACGCGTTTAACTTACTTTGCACATCATTTAGGTTCCCTCCGTTGTGGACTAGAGTGTCTTTCAAAATATTACTTCCGAATAATTTTCTTCCGGTGATCCTATCGATTTCTTTAAATGCATGAGGCAAGGGTCTTATCTGGTTCAATCTTACCTTAAAAGCAGTGTTACTATCAATCCGAACCCTTTCTTTAATTATTTTACTTAAGCACTGAATCCTAGCGTAAAGTTGACGATATTCATCGTTAACACAGTTAAGATGTCGGTTATACAGTCTTTTCAATTGTGTAAGCCATGCACAACGTATCTTAAGCAAGTTTTTTGTAGTGTCTGATATATTGTGATATTTGAAATTTTTCACATTGCGAATGGAGGAATGCAATTGAACGTTGATGTTAATTTGTTCATTTAATTTTGATATCCAGGTATCTATTTTCATCGTTTGAGATATTTCTTTCGGTTGGAATATTCAAAGCGGACAGTCGATGATAAAGTCCTAATCTAAAAGCTTCCCAATTAGTGCTTTTGAAACATCTGTAAGTTGCCGGTGGCTGTAGGATTGGAAGGAAGTCAATTATGCTTAGTAGTAACTCAATCCCAAAGTGATCCGAGTTCGTTGCGAATGTTGAACAAACTAGAGGGTTCAAGATATTGCAGATGAGAGATGAAGATATAAGAAAAAAGTCAATCACAGATGATGATCTGGGAAACGTAGGGTTGTTGGGAGCAACTAAGTCTAAATTCAAATAAGGCCCGTTGTAAAGCCATGTATGTATCGAGTTCCCATTTTGGTTATGGACTGTGTCACCCCAATCTGTATGCCGTGCATTGAAATCCCCTCTCAATATGGCTGCGTCAAATGAGTTCATAAACGTGTAAAGTCGGTCAAGTTCGTTTAGCAAACGTCGACCTGCATTGGAAGGAATATAAATGCTTCCTATTAAAATATTCCTTCGTAAACCAGTGCTACTACGTGATGTAATAGAGACTAGGCAAATGGAAAAAACGTTACTCTGGAAAGCAATCTCAGTATACTTATACCTTTGGTCTAAAATAACTGCTGTTCCCCTACCTGAGTGACAAGGGATGAAATTAAAACCATCGAAAGCGGGCTTATGGTACGAGGATAGCCTTGTTTCCGAAAGGAGGCATATTTGGGGCTTTTGGGTTTTTAGTGTGTTAAACAAATCTAGTCTTCTTTCAAGGGAAATTATGGAGTTACAATTTATCGAAATAATTTTGAAGTTATTTGTCAGCATTATACCACTATAGAAGCTACAAACTCAAGATATGCGAACATTTTGTCTTCTGTAGACCGAAGTTGTTGATAAGTGGGCCAGAATTGTCTGATTTTTCCTAGCAGTTCTTTAAAAGATATGTTAAAAAGATCTTTCGCCTCGTTTAAAAAATTATTAAGATCACCAGATTGTTTCTTTGTTGTAAAGTTTGTTTGGGTGTTATTCGTGCGGTGAGAGTAGTTACTCTTAACCATGTCAGCATATGTGACGTGTTGATTCGTAAGCGTATTTACAGCGCCTTGTACTACCGCTCTATTTTTGATCGCAGCCTGCCTTGCGCCTTGTGTCGATATATCTCGTTTTACTTTATATTTTAGATATGATGGGCAGCCATGATAACTAGCCGCGTGCCCAATTTCATTACAATTAACGCACTTAAGAGTAGGAACTTCTCGATTGGATTCTCTGAGCGATTTAAAGGAAGCGATGCACGCTTCTGAATCATGAGACTTGCCGCACAGGACATATCTACTATTATATGAGCAACATTCACCGGAATGACCGAATCTTTGACACCTATAACACCGAAGTATAGCTTTATTAATTTTTCTTTCCCAGTAGACACGCTGGTGGAGCAAGTATCTAATACTAATTAAATCTTTAATGGACTCACCTGGTTCTAAATGAACAATAAACATATTTAATTTTGTACCCAATTCCTTTGATTTGGAAGTAGAAAAGTGTTCACAGCTTGTTCTATAACCTTGACAGGGGTATCTCCCTCAAGGCCCTTCAGCATAACCGAAACCCTTTTCGTTTCCTTAGGCGCAAAAGAAAACGCACCAATACCCGTCCCGCGTAATCTATTAATAATAATTGAATGAATTTTAGCGTCATTTACATATACCTTTGTTTTTCGGTAGCTCAAATTTACAAATTTATGTTTCACATCCTTAACTTTACACTCATTTGCAGCGAGTTTGATAACTTCGCTTATAAGTTCACAATTGGCACCGAATACAAATATTGGTGGGAAGAAAGGGGCATTGTTAATACTCGTAGTTTTAGGTGCATTACCAGCGAGTTGATTATGCATTTCAACGGATGACGTGTTGGTTCGATGATTAACAGAGGTGTTGGTTGGCGAGTTTAAGTTTGACACAGGCACTTGAAGTTCCATATCATCGAGTGAGGAAAATCTATTTTGCGATGAAGCATTTCGCTTAGGCGAAGGTTCACCTTCACACACGTTTCTATTTCTTTTCTTGCCATTGGACTGATAATTGCTAGCAGCACGTTTAAGACTCCCGATCACCGTTGTCCACTCAGTGGAGTGATCTGATGAGTGATTTACATCCATGGTGGTAATGTTGTTATTGTAAATTGAATCACGCTCACATGCATTAGCAGCAGTGAGTGCACTGGTTGTGCTATTGATTGTGCGTTTCTCCATTGAGAGAGCGCTTTTTGTGTTAAGACAATGATGATAATTTATGCCATCAGGAGACACATGTGCGTTGGCTTGTACTTTGCCCAAACGATCACTATTTTTATCTTCCAGCAAAAAAGCTGGAGGGTCACTTTTGGTTTTTTCACAAAAAGCCACTTTAAGGAGTCACTGTCTTAAAAAAGAAAATTAATGGGCTAATAGATTAATACGGCCTTAGCCGATTTAGGGGTTGATTGAGTTTCGCACTTGACAATTTTTATTCGATTTTAAGAGCACACGTCTGTTCACGACCGAGTCACAGAGCGAATCGTTTTTGTTTATTAATTACTAAAGAGTTGCTATCTTCACTATTTGATCGGTCGTAATGTTTGTGCTCGGCATTTAATAAAAAACTCGACGTAGTTGTTACAAACGATACAGATAATCAAAAATATTTCTTTAAATATAGTAGCTTTAGAGAAAAGGCATACATACGAGGGCGGGTCAATAAGTCCGTGACTTTTTGAATTTCTGACCTCTTCACTGCAACAGCAACACTGCTCCTGTCAACAGGCATCTGTCAGTTGACTCCTGTCAAAATTTAAACTTGCTGCGTCAGTTAGTTTGTGTTTGACAGCTATTTTTATCAGACTACTCACTAATTTGAGGAGAAAATGGAAAAAAGTGAATTTCGTGTGCACAACTTCACAGGAAGGTTTGGCGTTGTTTAATCGCAATATGGAGGAGTTTTTGTGCCGTTTTGTAACCGTGGACGAAACATGGATCCATCACAACACACCAGAGAACAAACAACAGTCAAAACAGTGGGTTTCTAAGGGTGAATCGGCGCCAAAGAAGGCCAAGGTGGGTTTGTCAGCCAATAAAGTTATGGCGACTGTTTTTTGGGATGCACGCGGGATAATCCACATTGACTACCTTCAAATGGGAAGAACAATCAATGGGGAATATTATGCCAACTTATTGGACCGATTCAATGACGATTTGAAAAAAAACCGACCTCATTTGGCCAAGAAAAAAGTTCTTTTCCACCAAGACAATGCAAGGGTGCACACATGTGCAGTTGCCATGGCAAAAATCCATGAATTGGGCTATGAATTGCTCCCTCATCCACCCTATTCTCCAGATTTGGCCCCGAGCGACTACTTCTTGTTCCCAAACCTGAAGAAATGGCTTGGTGGAAAAAGATTTGACTCCAATGATGAAGTCATCTCGCAAACGAAGGCCTATTTTGAGGACCTCGACAAATCATTTTTTTTGGAAGGGATAAAAAAATTGGAGAAGCGTTGGACAAAGTGTATAAAGCTCAAGGGAGACTACGTTGAAAAATAAAATTATTTTTTTATAAAAAAATCTGTGTTTTATTCCAAAAGTCATGGACTTATTGACCCGCCCTCGTATATTGAATGAGGAAATTTCAAATATAGTTCATAAAATTGAAACGCTAACTTCATTACCAAACAGACGAATACGAGGTTTACTAAACATTGTGGGAAGTGCACAAAAATGGTTATTCGGAACCATGTACTACGAAGACCGACATGCAATAGAAGAACAATTAGATAATATAATGAAGAATAATCATAATTCAATAGTAACTTTAAATAAACAAATAAAAATCAATAAATTCTTTAATAATACTTTTAAAATTTTAAAAAACCAATGGTAGAGAATTATAGAATATAAAAATATAAAAATAAAACTCTTAAATATGAGGAAAACAAAACATTAAACGAATTAGTTATTAGTATACATTGCATTATAAGACAAAATTGTAAACTTTTGAAAAATAAACAAACCGAAATTGTAAAAATAGATGATGAAACTATATTTTTAAAAAATGTAAACGCTAATTCAAACCAAACTTGTGACGATAGAAATATAAAGCTTAAAGGAAATGATCCCATAAATTTTACTAATTGTTCATTATCATTTTTAGACCAGAAATACTCTAACATAAAGAAAATTCATGAGCAAAAATTCTACAAGTATTATCCCAATTATAAAGAAAATTTCAATTTTACAGAAGCATTGAAATTTGAAAAAATTATTGTAAATGACGTTGACAATTTGAAGGAAACTCACGAAATAGAACTTAAAATAAATATATCATATAAAATAAATATAATGTTTGTAACTACGAGGGTTGTCTGAAAAGTTTCCGACCGCAACGTAAAGATAGCGGCACTCGTCAATAAAAGCTAGTGAATGCTAGTTGTGCATCTTTTGACAGTTACTTACCGAAGTTTCAGTCATTTTGGACGGGCAGATTTTAGTTGACAGTCATTTGAATGAGTCGATGTGAGTTTTTTTTTGTGAAAATGGAAAAAATTGAGTATCGAGCTGTTATTAAATTCTTGTTTTTGAAATACGACAATACGACAATACGCCTACGCAATAAAAAATGTTTTACTCTGTTTATGGGGACTCTGCACCATCATTTACCACAGTGAAATTTTGGGCAACTGAATTTAAACGTGCCCGTAGGAGCTTGGGAGATGATGAACGTTCGGGACGTCCAAAAACTGCAACTACTGACGATAACATTGCTAAAGTTTACCAAATGGTGTTAGACGACCGCCGAATTAAAGTGAGAGAAATAATAGAGGTTATGAAAATATCCAAAGAACGTGTTTGTTACATTTTAAATCAAGTTTTAGGCATGGGAAAGCTGTCCGTGCGTTGGGTGCCGCGTTTGCTTACGTTAGACCAAAAACATGTTCGAATGAACATTTCCAACGCTCTCTTGGCGCAGTTTAGGGGCAATAAATCCGAGTTTTGGCGCCGATTAATTACTGTAGATGAAACTTGGATACACCATTATAAGCCCGAAACAAGAATTCAGTCAAAACAGTGGCCTGCAAAGGGCGAGCCGGCTCCAAAAAAAATCTAATGATGGCGACTGTTTTTTGGGATAGTAAAGGAGTTATCTTAATCGATTATCTTCAAAAAGGGAAAATATTACTTGCCAAGCTGAAGGCAGAAATTGCGGAAAAATGGCCACAATTGCAGAAAAAGAAAATCCTGTTTCACCAAGACAACGCGCCGTCTCACACACGGTTTGAACTGCTTGACCATCCGCCTTATTCACCAGATCTAGCCCCAAGCGATTTCTTTTTGTCCCCTCATCTAAAAACTGCGCTCGGAGGACAGAGTTTTTCTTCAAATGAGGAAGCAATTACTTTCGTGAACAAAGAGAAAAACGCCAAGTACTAAATTTTTGGACGGGTTAGAGAGATGGGAGCATCGCTGGAAGAAGTGTGTAGAGTTACAAGGAGACTATGTAGAAAAATAAAAAAAAAATTTGAGATTGTATCATTGTTTGGTCGGAAACTTTTCAGACAACCCTCTTAATTATGTTTGCAATATTATCATGTCTATGTATTCAACAAAAAAGAATACATTTAAAATTTACTAATAGAATTCAGGAAAATTCTAATCATAAGGAGGGAGCAGTTACTCGTACATATCGCTCTGCACACAGAATTGACTCATTTGTGCAAAACATTGTAAATGCGGCTAAATAAGCAAATTCACATTTTCTTTTTAATTTTTCTTTCAATATCCAGTTTCATTGAACTGAACTAAATGTATTTAGCTGAGCTAGTCTAGTATCAATAACCAATTACTGCACTAACCAAACTACATTTAGCTGAGCTGATGTCTATGTGCACTTTTTGTTCTTGGAATTATTTGACGAATCTAAAGGTTGTATATTAAGTTTAGTTTGCTTAAATAAAAGTTTTTAGTTTAAATTGAACAAGTGTGTTGTTTTTTTTAGTAACTTGTACAAAATAAATATTAAATTCGCCCGATAGTCAGGGCCCGATAGTAGAGTGTGGCACGTGCGAAAACTAAAAGCGGTTCATGACTAAGCATTGAAGAATAATTTAAAAGACAATGCTGCTGCTTCAAACGTTAACATCCAAATTTAATCGACATCCCAGCGCAAATACCATGCAAGCCAGTTGCAAATAAAAAGGACCAGTTCTCACCAACAACTCTGCAGCTACAGCATCGAGTACAAAAAAGGTCAGACTACAACTCCAAGAACTGGAAGAAGAGCGACAACTACTCGTACAGAAAAAGTATGATCAAGAGTACATCAATAAAAAATATGCCATCCTCGAACAATGCTCCACAGACGACGACGACGACCAGGAATCAGTGGAGATAGCTTTTAGTGTTAGAAGACCGTGTTCATGGATGGGTACATAAAGGAACTTCTGCAAGTGGAAATAATAAGGTGCAAAATAATTCACCATGCCGAGCGTAAAACAGGGTAAAAAGGCAATATGTACAACGGGTATAATTTCAGTTTTAAACAATTTCCAGATCGCTGCTAGACGGTTAATGTCAAAAGAACAGATCTAATTTTCCGGACGACCAGAAGAATGGCCGCTTTTTATAAGCTAGTGGAATAATTCATCGCAAGCTTGAGTTTTCAGCAATAACGAGAATATGATTCGGCTCCAACGATGCTTGAAAGAGAAGTCACTCGAGGCAGTACAGTTCATAATTCTGCATCCAGATCAGATCGATGGGGTGATAACTACACTGAAAATGTTATTCGGTAGGCCCGAGATAATTATTCAATTGCTTTTGAAGAAAATTAGATATGAGCCCGCACCAGAATATGACAAGTTAAAAACTATAATTCATTTCACGCAGACTGTTTCTTATGTTGACCTGTCGGTATTCAACGATTGGCTTGCGAATTATGCAAGTGCTGCGTCAGAGGTTCCGTTAACCATCTCTCACTCGTCTGAACAAAAGCTGACAAAGAAGCCAAGGCTATTATCAACATACATCTAGAAACAAAGCTTCAAGATGACAATAAGTGCCCTGCTTGCAAGAGTGATTACAAATCGCTTGTTTCATGTCAAGATTTCGTACATACCATATGCACTTGCAAGGCAATGTTGATATAAATACAAACCAGGCAGCCACAAGCAATGGAATTCAGAATGCCTACTACAGCAGCATAGTCGTCCGAGCGCTTCACGTTCCCTATTTGAAATTGTTCCGGTGGCCTTGAACCATAACAACAACTCTTTAGACACCTTCGCCTTCATTGATGACGGAGTAACTCTTGTTGAAGAAGAGCTAGCATTTACCCTCGGTGCTAATGGCGATTAGGAACCTATATGCTTAAAGTGGACAAGCAACATTCATCGCCGTGACCACTCATCTATGAAGATTACATTTGAAATATCAGCCCATATACGAGTATAACCTTTGCAATCGAACGGACGTGCACTACTCTATTTCTTACTTTCGCTTTTTCGAAGTATTTTTAATTTCTCCCAGTACCAATTTTCAACGCTCGCGTTCATATTCGCATCTAAGCCAATTGTATTTTGTTTTTTACTGACCCAACATTTTTTTTTTTCTTCCGTCTTTTTTGTTCGACGCATATACTTTTACCGACCTACAATGTCTAAATTCTGCAGTAACCCCAGTTGTGTAATTATCAGTGAAACAAATGCCGAATCAGTGAATTGCAGTCGCCACGCTTCTCACTCTGAGGGTACAGGTTCGAATCCTGCCCATGGCAAGTCAGTTTTTCATTGTGCAATTGGAACTCAGACAGAAAAATTTTGCGTGTGAAGGCATAACACTGACACGTAGATTTGGCTGTTGTAGAGTTTCAAGCACAGAAAAAAATACTATGAACTATACCTGAATCACTCTGAGTGAAGAAAAACTCTCCGTCCTATTCGGACTCCCACCCCTGGAGAGCGAACATCGAAACCAAACACACCTGAGTTTCAAACCACTACAAAACAAATTTCCTTTCTCCTCCTTCTACCTTTCCGCCCGCGCCCTGGCAACAGTAAAAGGGTAACCCCTTAGGCGCGCGTAAATTATAAAAAAAAAATTTCACATTATGCTCGCCATAAAATGCCTCATCGACTCGTTGACAAATACCCTCGAACTTCCAAAACCCACAGACAACATTAATATTAATACAATTAAAAGCGTTATTGAAAACAGTGTGAAATCTGCGCTTAAGTCATATTTACCTATTTAAGTCTATTACTGATACTCTCTCCTCTACCAGGCAGTTCATTAGCTCACGTCATAACTACAATAAATAAAGTAGGTAACGATGTTGCCGCATCCCATCTACTTCTTGGTGATATCATTGATGACATTAGAACGACGCTTAACAAAGTTGACGATCTTCCTGTTCAACACTACGTCCCTACTAACTGAAATTCTCGAGAATGCTGTCATCGAACCTTCTGAGACACTATTACAAATACCTCAATCTCCATCTCCAAATCAGGCAATCGCAGTTGATCCACCGAAAAACGAGGCTACAATTTCTCGTTTTGGTACTTCCTGGACATCCTCGGAATGGAAACAACATCTTCAAAAACTCGAAAACCACAACAAGTCTGAGGGCGTAACATTCACTTTCGACTGTTTATCTGGAACCACAGACTCAGTCAACTCAAATTCAACACTCCCCGTAAATACGAATGGCTTTTTCGAAACCCAACTTCAGAGATTTTCCAACTCGATGGGATGAAGATGCAGATTTTTAAGGATAACTAGATCAAGCACAAAAGAACTCTTAAGTCTAGAGTTAACTCCGCTCATACCTCTAAGTCAATCCAAGCTACCTGACAACTGCAACCCTACGGATAAGCCTAAGCGCAATATACAATCCAAGCCCTCCCATCGAGACCCGAACTGGAGTGTCTTAAGGTATGCTTATTTCCCTCGTTTTCTCCACAGAATCAAGCAAATGATGTCATCCAACCAAAAGAGCATAAAGATGTCTCCCTCCCCACAAAATCTGTCCTACCCAAACGTGTCTCTTTTAATATTACACCCAATCAATCTCCTACAAAAATCCAAGCCTCGCACCCTAAACCCCCCTCAATTTCCACTATCCGAATTTCATCCGCTCCCACAAACTTAATCCTCCGTCATCCACGTTGGCTGTTGACCATAATTCCTCCAGTACTCTCCCAACCTCCACAATCCTTGACCCCTTGCTTCCTCCCGCAGTTAAACTAATCAAAAAGCTAGTCGACGTGGGAAATGACGGCCGATATGTTCTTTCTCGTCTGAGGGACCGTCGGCTATATCAACACGTGTGACTTGCTTACTTGCACAATAAACCCGATTCTATCTCCATCGATGGTACCACTCGTATCTCATGGTTTCAATCCAACAGGAAGGAATCCCCATTGATCCCAAAGATCTTCGAATTTTTATCGATTTTCACAACAATTTCAATATCTCTTCTGCAAACGTCGATAACGATCTCTCCTCATACGCATTTCATGTCTCTTCCAAACGTCTCTTGCATCTCCAAAAAAAGGCGCTCTAGTTTTAAAAACTACTATCGTCCCTAACATGCCCCACTATCCAGCAAACAATTGTCTATCACTCTACTACCAAAATGTGAGGGGGTTGCTTTCAAAAACATTTTCTATATATCTCAACTCTCAAAAGCTGCCATATGATATTTTTGCTTTAACCGAAACTAATCTAATATCAAGAATTCGGAACTATTCACACCTGAATTCCGTTTATTTCGCGACAATGGTTCACGTCCATAATGACGATTCTATTAGGACGAGGCGTCCTTCTGGCAATCAAAATTCCGTTGAACCCTGAGCTCGTCAAAAAGTCATCTACAGCCGATTTCGAATTCATCTGTGTTAAAGTTACTCCCTCCAAATACAAACTGTTGCTATGTTCGCCCCTCCCAACCAATACACAGTTATCAGCTCGCGACTAATGCGGTTGATTCCCTCTTCGAAATCACAGATCCCTGTGATGAAATCATTGTCCTCAGTGACTTTAATCTCCGTCACCTCCAATGGACACAAATGCAACTTCTGACAAAGAAATCCTCTTCACAGATTGCCTCACAAACTCACAAACAAGCTTCATGGGTCGGAAACTAGATCTGATCTTTAAATCCGACACCACGAACTTTCTTGCTCTCGCCTGTGAACTTCTTCTTTCGAAATTAGACCGTCTCCACCCACCTCTCCTCGTTAATTATTCATATGATAACAATAATTCCTTGAGCCTTTCAGAAACTCCCTTCCACTTCGATTTCCGTAAAACCAATTACACTAAGCTCAACAATCTTCTCAAAAATGTTGACTTTAGTTTTCTTCAAATCAGTAACTTCACCGCAGACTCTGCTGTAGCTATCTTCTACGATAAGATTTTCCATTGTATAAGGCAAACTACTCCTTTTATTCGACGCAGAAATCCTTCGTCATCTCCTCCCTGGTATAATAAAGAACTTCGTACACTTCGTAATAAGAGAAACAGGTTATGGCAACAATACATTAAATCTGGTTCTGACTTTGACCAACAAAACTACCTCCTAGCTTACAATCACTTCTCCCAACTTGCTGAATATCGTTACCAAAGATATCTCAGCCAAATGCAATCTTCCATCATCTCAGACTCTAAAAAAGTCTATCAATTTATTAACACAAAAAAAAAATCCGATTGCTATCCATCAACTCTCAAATTTTCTAATATGTCTTCCGATGACCCAACAACCATCGCTAATCTATTTGCGAACTTCTTCAGTCAATCGTTTTCGGTCCAATCTGATGAGATCGATCCTGAATACTTTTCTTACCTGAGCAACTTTTGTCAAATATCTCCCTCGTCAGTTGAAATTACTTCAGCGCAGTTACTAGACAAAATACATAAACTGAAAGACGATTTTTCCCCAGGTCCTGATGGATTGCCCGCAGTTGTCTTAAAAAAATGTCTGATAATCTAATAATTTTCAAACTATCTTTGTCTGAAGGCCTCTTTCCTCATCTGTAGAAAAGCGCTTTTATTACCCCTATTCACAAAAAGGATCAAAGCACGATACGAGTATCTCCAATTATCGCCCCATAGCTAAACTATCCTGCATCCCCAAAGTTTTTGAAAGTATTGTTTATGATGCACTATATTTTCAATGTAAATCTATATTTGCAACCAACATGGTTTTGTTAAAGGCAGATCAACGATCACCAACCTCATTGAGTTTGTTTCTAGTTCATTGTGCTCACTAGGGGAAGGGAAAAAAATTTATGTAATCGCCACGGACTTCAGTAAGGCCTTTGATAAAATCTCGCACAAGTTAATTTTATTCAAACTCAAAGCTCTTAGTTTCGAACCTAGACTTACGTCTTGGATTAATTCCTACATTAAAAAATGCTCCTATATTGTTTATTTTCGTTTCCATTTTTCTGACCCAACTCTCGCCACTTCGGATGTTCCACAAGGCAGTCATCTCGGTCCATTAATTTTTATTTTAACTATTAACGATTTTGTTAACGTCATAAAGCACTCCCTATGCCGATGATATGAAAATCTATAGACAGATCTCAAGCCTCTCTGACTCTCAATCTTTACAAGATGATCTTAAGAGATTCTCGATATGGTGCCATAAAAACTTTCTCGAGCTCAACATAGAATAATGCCAAGCCATTTCTTACTCCCTGAGGCGTTTGACACTTCCAACCCGCACCTACTATTTATCAAATCAAAGAGTAGCTGTAGTTACTTCAATGCGGGACTTGGGTGTCATTTGTGATACACAGCTTAATTTTCGCAACCATATTAACTCCGTAATTAGGAAAGCTAACTCCACTCTCGGATTTGTTAAACGATGGTCAAAAGAATTCTCCGACCCCTATGTCACCATATCGCTGTACATAACCTTTGTTCGTCCACTTCTCGAGTACGCCAGCGAGATATGGTCTCCTTACTATGATGTACATATTCAGCGCATTGAAGCTGTCCAACGTAGATTCCTGCGTTTCGCATTACGTGGGCTATCATGGGCTGACCACAATATTTTACCCCCCTATGTAAATCGACTAAAACTACTCGGTCTCCTGTCTTTGAAAAACGTCGGGAGTCCGCCGATATTCTCTTCATACACAAACTCTTAACCGGCATCATTGACTGTCCCAAATCCCAATCAATACCAACCCGTGTCATATAAGATCTGTCCACCTTTTTCGTCCGAATAATCACAGGACAACTTATGGTCTGAATGAGCCACTGTGTCGTATGCTATGTGAAATAAATCGGATACGTCAAGTGTTCGATTTCCACTGCAGCAGTCCAGCCGAAATTCCCTAAATAACAATTTTTCCCGTCAATAGACCTTAGCTTACGTAGTTATATGTTTGTATTAAACATTTTCAATAAACTGTCCGGGGTTGACCCGGGACTCAAATGAAGACACCATTCCGAAATATTCACTTCCTAATGCACATACACTTAAATCGCTAGATTTTCCGTGACTGGTACTGAATATGAGCAGCCTGATACAACAATACGCGCACTTAAGGGGATTACCGATAAAATCATATTTTAATGTAAAGCCGCAAATTCTGCTCGGCCTTCAACATAGGCGAGAGGCATACCTTTAAAGACTCGGGAGGGTCAAGATCGTCAGCCGGAAGCCATTAAAACTAGATTAGGATTTTTTTGGGGTATGGGTATGAATACACTTATGTATAATACCTTAGCATGTGTTAAGTTAAGAGAAAGATAGAGAAAGATATTTGGGCTCAGTCGTTATTTCGCTCCATAGGCGGCATCCGACATTTAATGGGGAGATTAAATTCATAGTGGAAGTTGGCTTGTTGTTGATTCCTAGTCAACTACTCATCTTACTGGCTTTTCGTTAACAGAAAAAATGAGTGTCTTTCGGGTGAAGCTGAGATTCGAACACCGAAACTGCGAAGGCTAGGTCCAATGTTCGCTCATCAGAGAAAGACAAAAGTAGCTACCAACCATCAAGACTCTCTCAATATTCCGACTTGAGCTTGAGGCGGCCGTGCTAGGAGTTAAACTCTCTAAATTCATTCAGAGTAGACACACAATTCACTTCGAAAGTTTAACATTTTGGACAGTTGGATAGGATCAAGCAGTAAAAAATACAAAAGTTTCGTGGTTGTCCGTATTAGCGAGATACTTGAAATAAAGAACGCAAACAATTGGAATTGGGTCTCCAGCAAGGAGAACGTTGCTGGCAATGCTTGAAAGTATAAAAGTAATTAAATATGACTTCAGCTCTTCCGGCAGGTGTTATAGTGGACCAGCCTTCCTGTACCAAAATCCACTGCTTCTAACAGCTAAACTTTCGGAAGTTACTACGTCTTAACAAGGCAATGGAGGAGTGAAGGAATGTTTCATTTACTCCGAGACACCACCCTCATGGAAAAGCCTTCTAAACACACTAATGTTTATTTACCGCTACATCAAATTCTTTGTCTTCAGATGGCGAAAACCTTTAAGGCCACCGATATATATCCAAAACGAGAAGGAAGCAGCTGAAACTTTGCTCTACAACCAATGTCAAAAAGAGAGTTTTCCAAACGATTACGAAGTCGTTCCGAGGGTGAAGTCAATATTAGCAAAACTAGTTCCCTTTTACTCCCTCTCCATACTTGGATAAAAATGGTGTGATCCGTATTGCTGAAGGAATCGATGTAGTAAAGAACGAACCTATACCAATTAAAAGACAACAGCATCCAACCACTGATCTCATCGTAATCGAATTTCACAATAAATTTCATCACCTATTCAACGAAACCGTGGTGAACGAGCTCCGACAACATTACTTCATTCCAAATTTGAGACGTGCTGTAAAGAAAGTCATAAAATATTGTCAGCACTGCAAGAACAAAAGAGCAGCACCACAGCCTCCACGCATGGCAAAACTACCGCACACCATCTCCAACTACTCAAACGGCCTTTCTCGTATACAGGAGTAGATTATTTCTGACCACTGTATGTAAAAATCGGTAGGTTTTTGAGAACAGATGGGGTATGTTACTTACCTGTCTGAGATTACGAGCAATCCATATCGAGATAATCCGCAGCCTTTTCAGTGATTCCTGCATAATTGGTTTCAAAAGATTCGTTTTAAAAAGAGGAATGCCAAAGGAACGATACTCCCACAATGGAACTAATTTTCGAGGTGCCAGTACAGAGTTGCAGCAGGCCATAAGAGACCTGAACAAACACGCAGTAGCCAAAGAATTTGAGTTAGAATCAAAGTGGTTCTTCATCCCTCCAGCAACAGCCCACATGGGTGGATATTATTAACGCATGGTTCGATCTGTCAAGCAAACACTCGCTGAAATATCACTAACACACAATCCTTGCGACGAACTATTATTGAGTATGATGACGGAGGTAGAGAGCATTGCGACTCCTTACCTATGTGCCAATCGATTGTGAAAGTAGTAAGCACTCACCCCCAATCATTTGGTGTTTGTCTATCCTAATGAAGAACGATTGGCTGCAGAGCCAATACACGATGGAGTTGCGATAAGACGAAGTTGGATATCCGCTGAAAAGTACGCGCGAACCTTTTGTTATGGTTTCGCGAATGCTTACCCGATTTGACTCGACGTACCAAATGGTTTACACCACAGAAGCAGTTGCTAGAAGGAGATATTGTTATATTCGTAGACTACATCAATCCGAGAAAAACTTGGCCAAAAGTACAAGTTCTTAAGGTGATATTATAACTGTAAGAGATAATACAGTACGAAGCGCAGTTGTTCAAACCTCTGGAGGTACTTAAATTTACACCCGTCCGGCTATTAAGCTAGCAATATTGGATGTTCGAAAGTTCGAAGAAGGTGGTAATCCGGGTCTTAAGTGAACTTCGAACCACTTAAATCGATAACTAATCTATCGATAAAAAATATAGAGTGCAATATACATTGAGACAAATATACGTTTCTCTTTATCCAGCTGCAAATGCGCCTTATTACAATTTTCGAGTGTCATTTGCCTTTTGTAACTGCACTCGAAGCCGGTTAATTAGAATCGTTAAATTAAATTAAATTGGAGAAGTTAGCGTTTTAAATTGGAATAATTGGACTAAAATGAAAATTAAAGAAAACTGTTTAAGCAGTTTCTACAAGTTTGGAATAAAGTCTTTCCTTTCAATTGAAGTCTAACTCCACAAATATAATGTCTCCCGAATAGCAGCTCCGTAGGATACGGCATCCAAAACACCGGAGAGTACCTTGCGTCGATCGATATGATCAATTGTTGATCAAGAGCCAGCCTGATGGATATCAGGGTGTTCAAACCATGTGCTGTCTATAATTACATTACGTCTCTTAGCAAAAGTAATAAGCCTGTGTCTGGAGTTGATGACGTTGAGGCTGCCCTTCCCCATTGTATTACCCAAAAATTTCTTTCTTGCCGAGCTTGGCATTAAAATCGCCAAGAACAGTCTGTATTTCATATTTAGGGTATTTCCTAGGTTTTATCGTACAGCTCGAAGAAACCGTCCTTCTCCTCTGTCGGAGTGTTTTTTTTTTTTTGAACGCGCGGCTTTTCGTTTGAGTGTGAAGGTCTATGGATGATATGAAAATTGATGACACTGTCCGTAAGGTTTAATAAAATTATGAACTCAATCTATTTACATTTATCTACTGAATTAAATCTTAACCCGTAAACCTACAATAGATCTTTAGCCAAGTATCTCCAGTTTCACACTCCAACTTAACTACATGCGTACTTTTCAGAGCAGGTCGAAGCCGCTTGTAGGACTGGCCTCCTCAAAAGCCCGTCAACGCAAACGGGACAAAAATCACAAATAGCGGAAGTAGTCAAAATCCCTTCGTACCTTAAATTTAAAGCTATCTTCTGTAACGTTTTATCTTACTCGTCGATATTAACATGTGCATACCATATATGTATAATATGTGGTTTCGCCCTCATCCATAGTTAGACCAATTTGGTTGCTTCCGCTTCAAAGAATTGCACGCTCAACTTTTAGAAAATTGTACCCCAACTGAAAGTTACATTTCGCAAGATTCGTGATTTTTTCGGTCAACATAATCGCCCTTTTGACAATGGAATGAACGCAATTTTTGAACACTTCATAGAAAATGATTCAGATCCAGTTACGGCTCGAGCAACATATCACCATACAGGGCCAGCACGTACATAGTAAAACATCACCACTATAAGCCAACGTGTTCGAAATGGTTCACGCACGTCGATTCATTACCGAAATCAACAATTTGTCATAGCTTACATCACTTTAAGTTGGATGTTGGCCATTGATTTGCATAAACACCCGATGAAACTAATTTTCATTAAATGTGATGAATCACCTTTTTAAATGGTCTGATACGTAAACAAACAAAATTTAAATACGTGGAGACCGTAAACCCCTCATGTGATTTACGACAAACCAAGGCACCCCAAAAAAGTTACTCTGTGGATTAATAGTGGCATCATTGGACAATTTATACTCGAAGATGATGAGGTTATTACAGTGAATATGTTTGGGAGATATTGACCATAATTTTTTACCCGATATTTGATGAATTAAATGTGGATGAGCTTTGGTTACAAGCGGGCAAGTTATTGCGGACGAAACTCGAAGATCACATAATTTCGCTGAGATTTTCGAACAAGATTATGTATGTGATTCTTGTATGGGGTTATTTGATAAAGCAAGGTCTACACTCTACTCCAATAATTTGATACATTAAAAAAAACATTCAAACTTAAGTTTTTGACCTTCAATTGCTGGCCTATAATCAGAGCTGTAGTGGACCCGAAGGGCTTTAAGTTCTATATGCAATTGCCATAAACTGGATCTTAATATTTAATAAATATGCGCAAAAATTACTCATAAAATATGCGTTTTGTCTAACAAAAACTTTCACACTATCTGATGACTCACCCTTTATCTAGAACAACCTATACTTTCCCGCTATTTAAATCAACAATAGTGCGAAATTCTTTAAGTCGCTTTTGAATTATAGCATACAATCCGATATACTCGTACATCGGTTTGGAGGCGCAAATCTTAAAGCTGTCTTGAATTGCTTTGTAATTTTTTGGCATTTTCAAGTTCGCAAGCAAGGAAATTTGTTTAAGCTATCCATAAATTGCGTTTAACCTCAGAAATTCAGTAAAATGCCAGCAAAACATTCAAATAATAATTTAATCCATAGAATTCATCACAGCCAGCAACGTAATCCAGTGATGAATAACGACCTTCGTTTCTGCTAGCCAGCCAGGCACCCAACCTACAATAACAATACTCACTAATTTACCATTTATAACATTTTTATTTATTTAAAAAAACATTTCATTATACATACATATTTACATGCATATATGTATGTACTCGTAAGTATATAGACAGTAGACAAACAAATGGACATATTTTTACTCGTATATAAGCACTCGTGAACTAGTGTGAATTCTGTTCTTAAACCTTACTTATTAGCTAGACCCTACTTTCTAGAGTATGCTGAAACAACAATACAAATATGTACGTAAACAAAAAAACACATCCTTTCGTCCTCCTAATATAATCTGCAGAAAAGGGATTCAAGGAAAGAACAACGAACAAGAACCCACATGAGATTTCCATTAAATCGTGACAAATATTAATGTCATGCCGCCCACATACCCTTTCTACGAGAAGCTAGCTTCAGTCCTTGTGGATATACTTTTATTAGTATATACTCACAGCATGAATGAATGTATCTACATATGTACGTGTACCTATGTATGTATTCTTAGTCTTATAATGTACAGAAGTCGGAGTATAGGTTGCGAGTTAATGTAATGGAATGCAGGAGAGATCCAGGGATGGTATTGTATGTATGAAATATATGTTCGGCAAGCCAGCTTAAGCTTTAACACAGTAATTATCAAAAAAGTTTTCTACAAGACTGAGCACTAAAAAGGACCCCTCCCTCTTCTGTTCTATGAAAACTTACCACCGCTACCACCGCTGAGGATATTGCTAGAAGGAGATTGCTGATGAGAATGGTAAGCAGGTGCTACCACACCAGCTATAGCAGCAGACCCAGCCGTAACCCGGTTGGATCCAATTTCAACAATTTTTGTAGGTGGATGATATAGATGTGTACCATAGTGTATTGCACCAGGATGAGTATATACCGGTCCGACAGCGTCTGATGCATATGTGTATGACATTTTGCTACCACCTCCAGCACCCCCATTTGAAGTGGCATAAAGGTTTCCAGAACTTGTTGATGAGGACGTTGGATACAATGGACCCAGCTTAAGCGTTGTAGCGCTGCTGGTCTCGGAGGTGGGAACTTCTATTGGATTGTTGCCTCTAGAAGAAGTGGCACCGGATAAACTTTGTGAATATCGAGTGTAACTTGTGGCGCTCGGATGCTGATGTTCATGAAAATGATGTATAGGCTGTTGTAATTGTTGCTGATGCTGATGTTGATGTTGATTTAGCTGTTGCTGTTGCTGTTGGGCTGCAACAATGGGCTTAAAGGAGATAATGGGAACTGTTGCTGCTGTTCCGACCGGTCCAACTTGAATTGGGCCAAGGATTTGGTGCTTTGGTGCAATTTGAATTGTCTGAGGATGAGCTGATAGAGCTGCATATGCTGAGGAATACAATAAAGTACAAATGCTGATTAGATTTCACGAATGAAGTTTTGTCGCTATGCTAAAAATACATGAAATTTAATAATTTTTTGAATCTATATTTTTTCTTTTGCATCTACTCTGTAACTAAAATTGGAGCACTTACAAAGGTTTAAATTTGTAATCGAATATCTTAATAACTTCCTGAGAAACAATCGTAAAAATTCAACAGACAGTATACTATAGGCTATCGTCCAGAAGATCGAATCTGGCTCTTGGGCCACTTGCTCACATATTGAGTAGATTTGACCTTAAAAAAATTTAAATGAGTATGAAATTAATGCTCAGAATACGAATCGAATGATTCTTGTGGTGGTCTAATAGTGCGCGAAAATATTGAAAAAGGTAGTAACGATTATCACGTTTGTCATCTATCGGAAAAGGCGAAAGGTATACCTATCATATTTTCGCGTGAAAGACTCTATCGAAAATTTTGAAAGCCTAAAACTTGCTCGAAACTATTCAAAAATGTGTCTTTACTAATGTAAGTATATCATATAAGATTGGCTTAGACCGAATTTCCTTACTGGCGGCGATACGAAACACATTTTCTGGGTCTGAAGATGTACCATATATAACATAACATTCTTGAATAAACTGAATAATTGTTGACATATCTCTGAAATCTTTATTGCTTTATAAAATAGACACATGGAGATTATTTATGGAATACAATAGATATACCGTAGCGCCGTACGTTCTCGGATTGGGTGCTAGAAAAAATGCATGCTGGGATTGATTTTTGATTGATTTTTGCAATAAAATTGTATTTTTGGATGAGGCCCATTTCCACATTGGCGGCTACGCTGATAAGCAAAATTGCCACATCTGGGGCACCGAAAATCAACCAGTGATTCAGAAGATGTTAATGCACCCAGAACGAGTAACTCCTTGGGGCGGTTTATGGACCGGGGGTGTCATAGGGCCGTACATTTTCGACAATGAGACCGGAAAAGTCATTACGATCATTACTGAGACATGATAAACAATTGTTTGTGGCCGGAGTTCGAGAATAAGGACGACATCAGCTTTCAACAGAATGATGCTACTAGCCATACAAGTTGCGAAGCATTCGAGTTATTGCGCACGAAGTTTGTTGGCCGCGTAATTTCGCATTACGGATACACCCATTGGCCGCCACAATCATGCTACTTAACACCGTTAGACTTCTTTCTTTGGGGCTATGTTAAAAGCTAGGACTACGCTAACCATCCGCAAATAATTCCAACTCTAAAAGCGAAAGAAAGAAAGAGTGATTGAAAAATTCGAGAGAATGACGACAGTCTGCAAGCAGAACCGAGGTGGTCCCTTGAAAGATATTGTGGTTCATAAATAATTTCCATCTATCGAGAAATAAACTTTTAAGAGATATCTCAACAATTCGTTTTATTCAAAAAATAAATCCTGTACCTTTTGTTGAAACACCCATTATATCACAAAAGGAAGAATTCTGAATGGATTTATGCTACCATAAAAGACTGCACATAATTGTCGTGTTTAGGCTATGAAACTGATAGCCTTGGTGCTAACTGCATTCATGGCGCTGACTTACAACTCATCAAAGATGATTTTTAGATGGAGATTCGTCCAAAGTACGACTAAAAATCTTGTTCGGGTACATAAATGCTGGAATCGGTAAGAAGACACAGATAGTTGGGAAATGCTGCTTCCACGAAATGATAGGAATGTCTTTTGACTAGCAGAATTCATAGCTGCAAGAATTTTTGCGCTAACTAACACACGATTCCTACCGACTAACTCCAGATTCGTGAATCAACTGTGTGTTGATTGTTGATTGGTGAAAGTCATGATTCCGATATACTAGATAAACCCACTTTGAAAGTGTTATTGTCGACCCTGACCATTTTCTGATAGCCGCCCACTGTGAAAAAAGACACACTGAAAGGTACAAAATGCTACAAATGAAATCTTAACTGTGGAGAACTTCAATAGCTGTAACCTGCTTATGATAAGACCGGTATGTCACCATCCTTCAGAAAATGAGCGAACTACTATACCACATAGTCATCAATTTTATCATTTTGAAATTGTCGCTTCTCAATCGATTAACATTTTGCGTTGGTTAGTATAATACTTTGATGTAAGACCGCAGCCTTAGGAGCATGTAAATTACTATGGACTTATGATTTAATGAATACCTATATGTAATTCAGAATATTTAAAGAAATAAAAAGTCTATGATAAATCACCAATGCATGATGAAACATTTTCGCACAGGAAACGGATGAAAAGCTAAAGCAGGGAGGTTGGTGTAACGACACATACAAAGAAAGACAAGAAAAAAAATTGAGGACAGCATCTCACATAAACGAAACAGAAACTTCGCACTATTTAAACAACATCCGCACTTTTTGTAATAGAACAAAGAATCTGGCAGCTGGCATTAAATGTAAAACGCAAGCTCTTTGTATAGTTTAAACAAAATCCTTTGGAGCCTAGTGTCGACAAATTTTAAGCAACACTAAAATACATAAGCAGCGATTCTCCATTTATCAAAAACAGTAGTTCGAACCTAACAGAAGACATACAGTATTGTGCAAAACATTTTCAAGTTTTTTACAATTTTGATTTCAGTGAATACTGTTCTCAAACTAAAACAACACTATTAAACTTTTTTTATGATTTTGAAAGATTCATTTATTGCGAAAGTTTAAGTATATAAAATATTGAAAATATCATTCATTAATTAACTTTTGTTTTTAACAATATACGCAAGTATTATAAAATGATGTGCAAAACATTTGCAAGTTTTCCTCTTTTTCAATATTTGGTCCAATAACCTTTGTTTTTTATTACTTCTCCACATCTTTTTGACATGGATTCAATTAGCGCGTTTATTGTGTCCATTGGAATACTCAGCCATTCAACTTTGAGTGGGCTTTTGACGACGAGAACCCCTGCCCTATTACCCTTTGTTTTAAAATTCCCCACAGATTTTCTATGGGGTTCAGGTGGGGAGATTGTGCAGGCCAATCTAACATGTTCACATGTTGCATCTACAAGAACTCTTTAACATATTTTGACGTGTGTTTTGAGTCGTTATCATGTTGGAACCTCCACAACAACGGCATCTCTTCCTCAGCATATGGAAGCATGACTGTTTCCAAAATGTTTTTGTAGCCAAACGATCTATAATGCCTGTAATCTTATGTAGAGGACCACATCCTTGAGCCAAAAAACAACCCCACACCATTGTAGAACCTCCTCCGTGCTTCAAAGTAGCTCGGACGTGTTGACGCTTGTATCGAGTACCTGGTTCTCGCCTTACGTAGCTAATGCCGTCCGAAGAAAGAACATTGAACTAACTCTCATCGCTAAATAATACGGTCTTCCATTGTTGCAAAGACCAGTTAGCATATTTATGCGCAAATTCCGACCTGAATTTTAGGAAATGAGCAACATTCAGGAATACTGCACAAGCTTTACCTTTTCTGACGACTTTTAAAGTTAACAACGGCTTCTTCACTGGTCGATATGTCCTCAAATTTGCTTCTTTGGTACGTCTACGCACAGTGCTTGAATGAATTGTCAAATTGACATCCTTAACGATGGATGTGGAGGAGGAGAATCTGACGAATCAGATTCGCTATCCTTTAGTCCATGCGATGATCAGTTTTCCGTGGACGGCCACCAGAATGTACCGTTTCTCGGGGCAAATTATTTCGGTATTTCGAAATAAGCCTAGAAACTGTGGATTCGTGCAATTTAAATTGTTTTGCAATTTCTCTTTGCCTAATGCCACTCTTAAATGCCTCGATAATCAAGGTTTTTTGTGTATACTCGTATATATATATACTCGTACTTATTCTCAGCCATATAAAAAAAAGCAGTTTTTTTTTTCAAAAATATAAACTTAAAGTCGTAAAACTATTGAAAAATATTATTTTTATAAGTTTGGAATCTATAAGTTCTGAACTACTCAAAGTTAAGCTGGGAATGAGCCGCTATTAAAAAACTTGCATATGTTTTGCACAGCTGCATATGCGAGTTCTCAATTTTCTTTCTTTCCCGCAATCACCTAACGGGACATACCGCGGATGTCTTTGTTTCCAAATAAAGAATTTTGTAAGACAAATGTAAAAAGTTACTTTTGTATACAGTGGATCACAAAAGTTTGGTAATGAAAAAAAACTTGCAAATGTTTTGCACAACACTGTACATATACAGGAGACGTTCAAACGCCCCTTACAATGATTATGTTCAGCACATTGAAGTACACAGTAATCCAAATAAAATAGATTCAGCTCAGAGCGTCACAAACAAAGATATTGACGAGGCATATAACGGACAGCCGACCATATGAGATCATGATATCGCTGGTGCCAACAAGCTTAAAGTCATCTGGATTTGCCAATTTCATTGACAGGCAGCATTAACAAACTTGCGTTATCCGCCGATTACGTTAACCCTTTGTTGACCGATAGTACTCACATGTACCAACACTTTTCACTTCGAACAAAATCACTATATGAACAAATTTTGGTACCAACACCCAACGAGGCTTTTAAGTACATTGAATGAAAATGTATTTTGTTTTTCATGTATGTTTACCTTAGTGTACCTGCAAATATAACGGTTTTTATGACAGCTTGTCAGACTTTGAGGAGAGTAATTTTAGTTGATTTTGGCTTTTATTGACTAAAGTGGTTTTAAAAAGTGTTTAGCAATTTTTTGGAAATTTTTAGTTGGTGTTCATATTGAATAATTGGGAAAACACATAATAAAGTGAAAAAAGATTAATTTTCTGTATAATATCATCAAGATTGTTAAGTGGACTGGTAAGTACCTGTTCGTGAGAACATCAAAGCTGCTCAAAAGGGTGAGATACCAGATGATGGTGAGTTCCAAGAGGAGCTTGATGAATTGTTACGCGATTGCGAAGAAAATGAGATAGACTTAGATAACCGTCCGGGATGCAGTCATTGGAAGCAAAACAAACCTGGTAAGCGTAATCAAACTACAGAAGAACCAAACCGCCAATGGAAATCTAAAGATTGTACATCCGACATTCCTGAATATTTGTTGCCCGAACGGCCCACTGAGGGATTATTTGAGACGTGTATAAGCCCAACGGATTTTTTCATATCTTTCTTTGAAAGTGTGTTGGATAATATTGTCCAACAATCGAATATATACGCTGTTCAGAAAAATAAGACGCTGGAGCTGAGAAAGGATGAAGAATTATTGGCGTTTTATAGGGTAAACTTTCTGATGGGATACCATAAATTTCCTAGTTGGAGGCATTTTTGGAGTGAGAGTGAAGAGTTAGAAGTTTCTTTGGTAGGGAAGACGATGAATGGAAATAGGTTTGATGCTATTTTGAGTAGCTTGCACGTAAATGATAACAGCCTGATTCCGAAAGACAACAAAGATCGACTTTTCAAGCTTCGTCCAATGATCGATTGCCTAAGTGAAAAGTTTGGCACTGCTTACCATGAAACAAGACAGCTATCAGTTGACGAGTTTAAGGGTAGAAACTCCATGAAACAATATAATCCCATGAAACCCATAAAGAGGGGCTATAAGTTATTAGCAGACCAACACGGTTATATTAAGAAGTTTTCTGTTTACCAAGGAAAAGACGAGCTGGAGAGCAAGTATGAGGATTATGGCCTGGGGGAAAGAATTGTGTTGGCAATGACCGAAAAAGAGTGGGGAAACAAAAAATTACATTTTTCGACAACTACTTTACATCGGTGAGATTGCTTGAAAAAAAACTGAAAAAACCCTCGCTTGTGGCACAATCCGGGCGAATAGAAAAGGAAATCCAAAGAATTTGAAAAAATGAAAAGAGGTGACTGCGATTATCGGTCTTCAAAAGATGGAATAAGCTTTTACAAATGGAAAGAGATGAAAACGGTTAGGCTGGCTTCAAACTACCATGGTAATGAACAATCAACTGTAGCCAGAAGGGATAAGTCAGGAACACAGCATGATGTAAATTGTCCTCAAGTCGTAAAAGATTGCAACTCGTTTATGAGAGGAGTTTATCATGCCGATCAACTTCGATCCGCATATGGCCTTGACCGTAGGTCCAAGAAGTGGTGGCATCGACTTTTTTGGGGTATGGTGGTAATATGCTTTGTAAATTCTTCATTGTTCATTGCCAATTGAACGAAAAAATATCTCTACTTGAGTATAAAAGATGTATGACACTTGGACTTCTATCACAAAAGGACTTAGCTGTTGACAAACGTGGTTTGAAAAGAAAGTCCTTGAATGATGAATCACCACAATGTAGTAAAAAAACGAAGAGGCAAGGGAGAATCGGTTTCGAAAGATATCCGACTCGGTAATCTTGGAGTTCACTGGCCGAAGTTTGTTGACACACGAGGAAGGTGCGAAGTTTGTAGCATCAACAAAATCCAATCGAAGCCATATTCAAAATACTTCTAATTGAAACCACCAAAAATAAAATGCTAAAATAATTTTTTTCGCTACAATTTGTTGTTCTCATTGCCCGACGGTACTTGGGAGTACCACCACCAAAATTCGTCCTTGGGAGTCCTTGAAAAAAAATATATATATTTTCTTTCTTAAGACACCCTTAAATCCAATATTATCAAATTGGTCAACAAAGGGTTAAACACTTCATCATACGAGTATATTCTCAAGAAGAAAACGATCTTCCCAGACAGAAAAACTCAAGAGGTAAACGTTGAAATAATGACATAAATCACCAGTGGACCTGTTGCTGCGAAAATCGTACTGACGGTCATTAGAAGTTCTACCTGTTTTAAGATATTTCATTAGCTGACGCTTTATCAGCAATTCCATGACCTGGGAAAGAAGGGATTTAGGTGCAAAGGGTAATGGGTAATTGTGACTTTGGCAGAAAAGCTAAATACCTTTCGTATCGGTTAAGATGGAGATGATTCAACTAAATCTTTAATCAAAAACAAAGTTAATTAACCAAGCGTACATGCATAAGCATACCATTTAGGAAGAATCTATTTAAATGTGTTCATTTAACGAAATTACCTGCTGTGCTCTATGTTGCCATGTCCGTGCTACGGCATCCACTTACAGGTACAAAAACATGCTACTATGCAATACATACATATATTATGAGTAAATGTACATATAAACATGTATTTATATAAATTTCTACGTATATATGTTTTATGTGTGTTAACCTTGGCCTGACTCAGTGTCATAACTTACCAAAAGTATTCGGTGCTTGCTGATGATGACTTCCAAAGTAAACTGAAGCCGGTAACTGTTGCTGGAATTGCTGATGGTGTTGCGAAACTGGTCCATAGAGTGGTATGAATTGTGTAATAATCGTTGGTCCTGATCCTGGGGACGATGGTGCCGCCGTCGACGGGGATG
Organism: Volucella bombylans; assembly: GCA_949129095.1. Lineage (NCBI taxonomy): Eukaryota > Metazoa > Arthropoda > Insecta > Diptera > Syrphidae > Volucella > Volucella bombylans. The sequence goes on along the minus strand of OX422143.1, from coordinate 19,061,119 downwards.
CTGATTGTGGTGCCAGAGAGATATAATGTACTGCACTCGGCTTGAATGGTTGATCCTTTAGGGCAGTCATTGGTGTCGGGGCTGCATTGTATAGTAATGGCATCATGTGCATTGGGAATGGGGCAGCCAAATTTTGATGGTAATGTCGCACGTATTCGGCAGGGTATACGATGTCATATTGATTTTGCTGATGATGCTGATGTGGCAACTGCTGCTCAAATGCGCCAAACTGCCATGGTAGGATTTGTGCTCCTGCTGGATGAACTGATGATGCTGGTGGCACATAAATTTGTCCTGAATGCACTTTCACTTGTCCTCCTGTTGTCGGCTGCGAAGTAGATATGAATGGGCCTCGATATGCACTTGACGCATACTGTGTGCCACCACCAGAACTGCTTGTGGATTTGTATGTACTCGGAGCATAGTGGATGCCACCTTCATTCTTGTAGGAATTGTTGGATGCATACTGAACACCTCCATTATTACTTGTATTTACTGTTCTGCCCTCACTTTCAGTGCCCTCTCTATTATTTGACGATCCTCCACCAATTGCGATGAAAGTGTCTGGCTTACTATAGGACAGCTGTGAATAAAGGCGAGTGGACACTTTATAAAAATGTATACATAGGAAATATGTGTGTATATCAAATTTATTCAATTATTCAACAAGTGTATGCTAAAGTATAGTATGTACAAGTATTACGTACATACTTACAAATAAAATAAAATGTGATGAACCAGCTAATAGCCTCGGATGATGACATACCCAATGTCATCTGGCAGACAAATAAATGGCAACGACCCTCGAATCTGCATGTGGAATCTTCGAACCCTTAACGAGTCACATGCAGCCGAATAATTAGAAGAGACTGTTAACTTTTATCACGCAGATATCACCACTATCCAGGAAGTGTAATGGAATGGACGAGGGTAAGAAGGACGACAGAGTGTGATATCTTCTATTGTAATTAATATATGGAACGTAAATAAGACTTAGTCGGATGCGAATTCGTACTCTGAGGCAGACTTAGGCAAGAAGTCATGAGCTCCAACACGTGAGCGATAGTCGTATGACAATCCGCGTCGAGGCCAAATTCGCTAACATAAGCCTCATGCCTTACGAGTATATTGGTATGGAATTCCAAAGTCTTATAGCATGAACAAAAAATAAACGTTGACTATTTAAAAAGTTAAAATAAGGAACATTGATATTTAGGGTAAGATTTGAATGAGCCAAACTTAGTTTCTCGAAGACATATGTCGGTTGTTTAGTTTTGAGCAATTTATACAGAAATATGCAGCTTAGTTGTCTAAGGGTACATCCGGTAACTTTAAGGGAAAATCTCGAAATGTGGTCATATTTACGGAGACCATATATGTAGCGAATCACCGAATTAAATGCTAATTCTAGTTTCCTAAAGGACATTGCATCAATGTTACTATAAACTACTGAGCTGTAGTTTATAATGGACATAAACAGAGCTCTTACGAGTTTAAGCTTTGTTGCCGTAGACCACCATATATTCTTTTGATAACATAATTGATATGGCTTTCAGACGAAAGTTTGCAGTTGATATATATTCCTAAGTTCTTCACCTCATTTGCATATGGAATGAATTGTCCCATTAAATGTATTTGTGGCAAGCAACTGGAATGAATCGTGTCATTACAGATAACAATTGCTTTAGATTTAGCAGGGTTTAAGGACAGTTTATTGAGAACAGACCAGTTATAAATGCATCCCAAGTCCTCATTAAGTCTTGCTATACAATCATCCATTAATCCAATCGGTCTAGACAGATATACCTGAGCATCATCTGCATATAAATGCACCGATGCATCAAGACAGACCTTAGGCATGTCGTTTATAAACAATGAGAACAGGAGTGGTCCTAAAATAGATCCTTGTGGGATACCTGAAAGCACCGGTAGAAAATTTGAACTTCCCTGGCTAGTATGTACTTGTTGAAATCTGCCATTTAAATAATTAAATATAAGAGACACAGCGTTATTACCAAAACCGAATTGACTTTTCAGCTTCGAAATCAGGCGTTGATGGTTTAAACAGTCAAAGGCTTTAGAAAAGTCTAATAAGCACATAATAGATATATTATTCTTATCATACGCTCTTCTTAAATCATCTAGAATTTTTATTACAGCCGTGGTACAACTGTGATTTTCTCTAAATCCTGATTGAAACGGAGATAACATTTTATTTGAACTTATGTGCTCATTGATTTGTTTTTTTAATAAAATCTCAAAAATTGTTGAGAGGCACGGTAAAATACTAATAGGCCTAAAATCTTCTGGCTGGTTCCACGTAGTATTTTTAGGCACTGGCACAACCTTAGCATATTTCCAAGTTGAAGGAAACTCAGATCTCATGATACATGAGTTAAAAATGTAAGAGGATAATATATCCAGGGCATAATTAGTTGTATAAACTTAATAGATATACAATCTACTCATACCGCGTTTGATTTGATGTTGGATAAGGCTTTAGCCACATCACTCTCTAACACACAGTGAAACTCAAAATAATTAAAATTATCATGATTGGTTACAGTAAGAATAGTGTTGCTGTTATTAGCTGTAACTGAACTATCCAATGTTCTAAGAAAAAATCTGTTTAAGTGGTTCGGATCTAGATGGTATCCCACTGACGTCATTTCAACAATTCTTAAGGACTGGAGGTTCTTCCAAAGAGTAGAGCTAGGCTGAGTAGTCTTAAGCTTTGAGGAGTAAAATGCTGCTTTGGCTTTTCTTACCTCGGTCGTAGCTCTATTTCTTTGAAATTTGAAGATATTCCAATTATTTCTACTACGATTTTGCCGCCAACGAGAATACGATCTATCCCTATTTAAAATAAGTTTTTTAATATTTTCAGAGAACCAGGGGACGCCGTTGTTAATGACTGTCTTAACTTTAATTGGTACATGTTTCTCGAAAAGAGACTGGACAAGTGATTGAAAAGTATTTACTTTATCATCGACTGAATAAGTTTCCCAACAAAGATGCCAAGGACAATTAAGAACATCGCGAGTCAAATCGAGCTCATTAATTTTACTAAAATCACGGAAGGTAAATTGCACGGGACATGGCACTACACTAATCTGTATATCTAAGTTAACAAAGATTAGGTCATGGTATGATGGAATACCTGGAAAACTTACTTGTTTTTATTCTGTGACTAGCTCTAAGTTTGACGTTAACACTATATCAAGAAGACTTTCTTTGCAATGGGGACGAAAATGAATAGCTCGGGAAATATTGACAATATCTAGATCAACCATAGAACATTCATTTTTTAAGTTTTGTGATAGATTGTTGTCTAGTAAGAGATCAATATTAAGGTCACCGCATTCAACTAAGGATGAAAATTTAGGACTGTGCATACTGAGACTTTCAAAAAACTGACTAACACTTAAAATTTTGTTTGGATTATACACACAACCAATTAGCACACTTGTAACACTATTCATTATTTCAATAAACATAAACTCAACCTCGGAATCTTCTGACGACTCAATTACTTCACATTTAAATTTAGATTTACAGTATATGGCAACCCCACCACCACGTTTCGAGTTTCTGTCGGTATATCATAGCATAATTACTGATATTCTCATTTAACCAACTTTCGGTATTGCAAATAAAATCAATTGATCCCTCCGAGAAATAATCGCGTAACTCGTCAATGTGTGCGGGTATACTTTGTGTATTAAAGTTACATATTTTTAGCCCATTTGCAAATTTGCTGAAAATGTTAAGCATAACGCGAGGAATACAATAAGTGTTCACACCATAAGGACTCATATTCAAAATAAATAAAAATATATAAATTGAAAAATGGAAAAACACACAAATAGTGAATATATAGAGAACAGTAATCAATAAGTAATTTTAAAACTAAAAATAAATAAATTTATAACAAAAGTAAAATATGTATAAAAAGAAAAAAAAAAGAAACAAAAAAAAATACTACCATTAAAAGTGTTCACATACGAGAACAAGTGCGAAAGACCTATTCGTGTCGTCGCCAGAGGACTGCATCCGTCTTGCCCAAAAGAAGATATCGTAAGTGATTTAAAAAACAAGGGTTTTAAAATCATTGATGTCGTCAACATCGAAAAGCGAGAGAAACAAAAAATTGTAGGAAAGGATATGACAGTTAAACGTAGCCTTCCCCTCTTTATGCTAACCTTTGAAAATACCCAAAAAATATACGATATTAAGTCAATCCTCAACATTATTGTTAAAATTGAGCCTCGACGCAAAAACTCGAAACTGATCCCGCAGTGTAAGCGATGCCAGGAATTTAACCATACGCAAGCTTACTGCCAAAAAGAGCCTCGGTGCGTAAAATGCGCAGGTAAACACCTGTCCAAAGAATGCAACGTAAGCAAACAAACCCCTCCGACTTGTGTTAACTGCAGGGGTAAACACGTAGCAAATTTCCGTGGCTGTGAAGTAGCAAAGGAGTTGCAAAATAGACGTGACAAGTTGTTTAAGCCACAAAAAGAGAATCCCAAAACTAAAGAAAAAACATCGGGATCTGCTCAAAATATCGTTAAAAACGCCAAGGCGAAAGTGATTGATTCCAGTGTTGAAAAGAAAGCATTGGAAAAACTTACATACGCTGAAGCTACTAAGCTAAAGGCAAAAGATTCCGGAGATCCTGCTTCCCAAGTATTTTCCGTTATTCTCGCGCAGCTTGAGCAGCAAAACAAAATCAATGAACTTATTTTAGATAAGCTAAAGAAGTTTGAAAATAGGTTCAATAAAAAACGTCCTTCGCCTAAAAAATGAAAAGGGAAAAATTAAACGTACTCACCTGGAATGCAAACGGAATCTTAGAAAAACTTTATGAACTTGAGTTATTCCTAAGGAAAAACGACATTGACGTTTGTTTGATTTCCGAAACCCACTTGAAAAATGGGTCATCTGCAAAAATTAGAGGTTTTAAAGATTACTACGCGTATCACCCTTCGGGAAACGCGAGAGGCGAATCCTCTGTATACATTAAAGAGTCTCTTGAGCACAACGAAGATATAAAAGTAGAGTTCGAGTCTGTACAACTAATTGCGGTGCGCGTAAAATTGGTACGGAACTCCTTTACTATTTCAGCCATCTACTGTCCTCCACGATTTACGCCTTCAAAACATATATTTAAAAATATATTCAATTCTCTTGGATCGGCTTTTATGATTGGCGGTGATTTCAATGCCAAACACACTTTTTGGGGATCAAGATGTGTCTCCCAAAAGGGTAAAATACTCTATAAAGCATGTATGGAACACAATTGTGACTTCTATTCAACGGGCAAGCCGACTTATTGGCCAACAGATACAACGAAAATACCCGATCTTGTCGATTTCTTCGTTGTTAAAGGAATTCGTAACACGGATATAAACGTTGATGAAAGCTTCGATCTTTCCTCCGATCATTCTCCAGTCATACTGACAATGAACGACACGTTTATTAAAAAACAAGGACCATTAAGACTAACTGGACGAAATACGAGTACTAATTGGGAAGGATTCAGAAATGAATAATAACCTAGAACTAGACGTTTCACTTAAAGCAGCACTTGAACTCAAAATCGAAGTGGATTCTTTCGTTGAAATAGTCCAATGTGCTGCGTGGAACAATACACCTTGTCAACGAAAAAACACGGCTAAACGTAACTTAAACTACCCGCCTGAGACAAAAGATATGATAAGAGAAAAAAGAAAAGCTCGCAAAAGATGGCAAACAACTCGAGCGCCGCAGGATAAAACACGCTTAAACAGGCTCTGTAATCTGCTCAAGGAGACTCTCAAAAGTTACAGAAATTCCGAAGTAAATACATATGTTCAAAACCTGACGGCAGGAAAAGAAACAAATTACTCGCTTTGGAAAGCTTTAAAATGCTTAAAAAGGCCCAAAATCCCCGCGCCACCAATCCAGGTCGGCAATAACGAATGGGCTAAGGGGGATAAGGAAAAAGTGGAGGTTTTTGCCGACTATCTTGAAGAAATTTTCAAGCCCTCCGACGGCCCAACACTGGTACCCGGCACCAGTTCTTTAGAAATAGCATATAGTAATTTTGTAATGACAAATGCAATTCTTGCTGAAATTAAAACTGTAATAAGGAAATTAAAACCAAAGAAGGCTCCGGGGTATGACCTTATTACCGGAGAAGTTCTGAAAATGCTACCTCAAAAAGCACTTATAAAGCTCTTACACATTATTAACGCGGCTCTGAGGCTTGAATACATGTCAAGTCAGTGGAAAGTTGCTGAAGTCATTATGGTACTAAAACCAGGAAAACCTCCAAACGATAAAAAATCATACAGACCCATTTCTCTTCTACCGATCCTGTCGAAAATCTTTGAGAGGATTTTGCCAAAACGTCTTCTCCCAATTATCGAAAACCAAAATCTTATTCCCAACCATCAATTTGGATTTCGGACTAAGCATTCAACAATTGATCAGGTGCATAGAATTACTGATGTAATTGAAAAATCCCTGGAAGAAAAAAAGATTTGTTCGAGCGTATTTCTTGACGTCTCACAAGCTTTTGACAAAGTATGGCATGAATGTTTGAAGTTCAAACTGCGACGAATTTTGCCATTAAAGCTTTATAATATATTGACAAGCTATTTTGAAAATAGAATTTTTCGTGTTCGATACGGAAATGATGTTTCGAAATTTAAAGATATCCTAGCCGGAGTACCGCAGGGAAGCGTACTGGGCCCACTTTTGTACCTTTTATATACAAGAGATATACCACACATCGAGGATACTGTTCTCTCTACTTTTGCTGACGACACCGCTATCTTAGCGGTTGGAGAATCAATAGAAGACTCAAGGGCGAAACTTCAGACTGCTTTAAATAAAGTCTACGAGTGGACAAAGATCTGGCGAATTACCCTTAATGAGACAAAATCTGTACATGTTGACTTCACCTACAGAAAGATAAATCACTTGCCCATTTCTATAAACTCGGTGTGTATCCCCTTTGCAAACGAAGCTAAGTATTTGGGAATGACACTTGACGCGAAGCTTAAATAGAAAACGCATGTTAAAAAGAAACGAAAAGAACTAGAGGCCAAATACAAAGAAATGTACTGGCTACTTGGTAAATATTCCAAGCTAAGCTTAGAAAACAAGCTGCTTCTTTATAAGCAAGTGCTAAAGCCGGTGTGGACCTATGGTATACAACTCTGGGGTTGTACTAAGAAATCAAATATAAATATAATACAAACTTTTGAAAATAAAGTGCTACGACAATTTGTGCGTGCCCCATGGTTTATAAGAAATAATGATTGCATCGAGACCTCGGAGTTCCTTTCGTGGAAGATGAAGTCAGGAACTGCGCACGAAAACACAAAGTCCGGTTAAGCGGCCATATCAACAATACAGTCCTAGAAATCTTGGACGAACGAAACATACTACGCCGTCTTCAACGAACTAAACCGTTGGACCTTGCGCAATAAATTGAAACCGCATTAAGAAAGCGGAATATGTAGGGTCTTCCATTGGAAAGTGTCCTACCAATCGTGATTAACTTATGAAATAAAAACTGCTTGATAAGTTCTACTTAGTTGCGGTATTAAAATTAACAACGAAGGGAGGTGTTTTTAGTGAGTAAGAATCTCACACTACTATGAGCACGCGCTTCTGATCCTCATAGTGTCTGATGGAAGATTTTCACCTGCCCTCGCCGGGAAAAAAAAATAAAAGAAAAAAATTAAAAGTGCCGACTTAAAGCCAAAAAATAAATAAAAAGTGGGATCACTGCAATCAGTAAGACAACATGACAGCTCAGAAAAGCTCGGAAAGACACGAAATGCTGATAACTCGCTCTTCTTTTCCACCATCTCTCCGCTTTATGTGCACCAAACCACTCTTTGTTCTAACAGCAACAATTTTACCACACCGACGCAATTTAAGAGATTCGTGCAGAATTGCATTGTGCTTTGGCGTTAAAATTTCATTAATGTAGACGGCATCATTTGATGTGAACCCATCCATCTCTGACAAGTGCAACCGATGCTTAGACCTGTAGGCAGATAGAAAGTCGCGCTGTTCCGCATGACAAGAGAGTCGAACAATTATAGTGCCATTAGCATTACGTGAAGCAGTTGTTGTTTTTGGCTTTTTTCTGAAAGAGTCATAGTATGGAGAGAGTTTGTGTTTGATGTTATCGTTGGTGTTTTCATTCTCAGCATACGGGATACCTCTTATGACAAGATCACCGAGTCTCTGCGAGCGCTGCATTTCATCAATTTGTTCTCTTAAAAGGGTGTTGTCTGCCTTCAACGTTGAAAGTTCAATGTTCATTTCTAGGATTTTGTTTTTAAATTCGCTCAAGATATCATCCATCTTCGAAGTAATTCGTTCCTCTGCTTCTTTTAGCAAAATCATCATTTGTCTCGTAATACTCTTTTCCATCGATGCAAGCTCCACAGTCAGTGAACTGGATGATTTTCCCGCGTTGCGGGTGATGGGCTTGCTGGTGGGGGTATTATTTCCGTTGACGGACATTGTAGGCAAAGAGTGTAAATAACTGCAGCAGGAAAAAATCAATGCAAAGTTTGATAAAACTCGCGAAATTAAATTAAAATGGCAAGAAGTAACGATTTCGAGAAACAAGTGCACTGACAACCGAGGAAATCTGTTCCTTAACTTTCGAGTAGTATCGCGGATAAATATTTCGAAGCAGTAAACTTAGTAATCAAATTTTAATTGGAGCGGCAATTGAACTCAACTTACTCACTAGATACCATACTCACTATTATGTGAACGACTGAAACCTTTTACATAACAAACAACTTGATTGGCAACTTATAAGTTTGGTTTCAGGTCCGCAATAGACGAAATTTCCAAACTCCGGACTAAAGAAGTCCAAATTGATGTGCATATCTTTTCATCGATTTTAAGGCCACATATACCAGCATTTATAGAGACAATCTACGAGTATATAGAGCCAAGTCCAGTTTTAGCATCCCTATCAAACTCGACTGTCTGTCTCCAATATTGATAGCATTTATCGAGGATTAAAGAAAGGGCTTACTTTAGTGTATCCTGACCCATGTTAACAAAAATTGGTCTCCTAATATTAATGGTAGAAACACATTTTAAAACTTTATTTTTAGAAGAAACACGGGCCTTTGTAACTGTTTAAATAAAGATGATATCTTTTTTTGAATTTTCAGATATTAAATTCCTAAACCTGTTCCATTTTTCTTGCCCCTGCTAATTTTTGACTTGAGGTCACTTTTCTCTAGAAAATGCGTAATAAACGTTTTACAATTTTTTTCTTATGAAAATAACAATAGTAAAAAAAAAATCATCAACCAGTTTGTGGGAAAACAAATTTTATGATACTTGGAAAAACCTGCAGTACCTAGGTAAAATTTATAAAAACGATTTTTGTTGCTTTAAGCTCTAAAGGCTATGAATAAAAAATGATTTTGTGTGGTCTTAGGTAATTTTTATATTATATGTGTACTAAAATAGTTATAATAGGTGCTCAAAGTGTCCTACTTGGTTTTGTATGCATGCTAGATGCTGACTGCTGCCTCACTTTTGATGACGCTTCGAGAATACGCTCTTTCAATTCAATTAATGTTGCTATTTCGGTTGAATAAACAAGTTCTATCAATCTTTCCCTTACAAAACAAAATCCCATACGGTAAAGTCAGGAGATCTTGCAAGCTAGTGAACTGCTAAATTTCTTCCTTTACAGCGATTACCGTACTCTTCATCTAGCCAATTCTTAACTCATGACATAGCTCATAGTGGGCAGGAGCACCATCCTGGTGAAGTTAGTTGAATCAGTAAAATGTCATCCAATAGATCTGGTAAATCATCTCGCAAAAACTCCAGATAGTTTGTACAATTCAGCCTAAGTGGTAGTTTGAAGAGGCCGATTAACTTGTGTCCAAGTACACCTGCCCACATATTGAAGCTGAAGCTGTGTTTTATGATTTATGTCCCCTTGTATGTGGAATGTTTGCGATCCCATCTCTTGTAAACTGAGATTGGTCCGTCCAAAGAATTCTGCTAATAAACTCATTGTCATCCGAGCTCCGTTCCACCAACCACTTAGAAAACTGATGATGAAGTAATTTCTAATCTTTTACACCATTTTCGTTTGGTAAATTTTCCAAATAGGCCTTCATACCCCAAACCTAACTCGTTCTGAGCAGTTTTAAGGAACAGGCTGAGAAAATGACGGTTTTAAGAGGTAGTCATATAAACGAGGGCTCTTTAAAACTTTTTAATAGATTTTAATTTAAAAAAAAATATTTATTTTTAGCAGAAATAAAACGAGGAATCACTCTTGCCCATCGCTGTTTCCTGGTGTTAAGAACACAGTTGAGTAGTAAAACCCTCTCCCGAACAACTAAGAGACTCAATATAAGAATTTGATCATCCCAGTCCTACTTTATGACTTTGAAACATAGACTCTATCGCAAGCGTATGAAGATCGATCGTTTCGGGAGAAAAGATTCAGCGACGAACTATACAAACGACATCGATCGAGTCAGAAATGTGCTCATTAATCGCCTAAGATGTAGAGCGAATTTACACAATTATTCCGGCACGTATAGTCTTCGAATCTAACGCAGTAGAACGAAGACCTCAACTTAAGTGGGGCGCACAAGTATCATAGAAGGGGACCTCAACCGACTTACTGTGCGCACCTGGAAGCAGCTGGCTTAGTATTGGTCTAATTGGAGACTCCTGTTATTTGAGGCTCAGGTTCATTCCGAGCTGTAGCGCCATCTAAATAAGTAAGTAGGATTGTTACCAGGTTAAAACCAGCTCCTTTTACTGGACCTTTTAACCACCTGACTAATAAAATACGTGGTAGTTGATATTTTCATTACATATGGTGACGGGTAAGGGCATTAGACACGGAGTTGAGAGAATCTTGATTGCTAGCAAGTGAAAGTGGCGTTTTCTACCGACTTTTATGTCAGAGTAGATATTGAATAGTGTTGCCTCGTGCAGCATTCAGGATTTAAACGGGTGAGAGGAACAGCTCTTAAATTTCTTGGGTAAACGATTAATGAAATGAGCTGCAATAGAGCAGAAGAATCAGTGTTATCAGTGGGCTAACGTATTCGAGAAGAAATCGCGTATTTCTGGCACGATATTAACAGTTTCATTATAATTGAAATTAGTGCGTACTAAAGCTGTAAGACGTTTTCGAGCTTATACGTATGCAAACCCATTTAGGTCTTCTTTTCAGTCAAAGAGACACGAAATGTACCAAATTGTCAATTGTCAAGATGAATGACCGCTTCCTTGTGGTTTACCGGTTCATATACGAGTATTGTTTTTTTTTTTATAATAGGCCCGCGCTGCAGGGGTTTTACGAGAGCTGTATGATAAGGACCTGTGTTGGGCAAGAAAACGTTTTTCAGGCCATTCAAAAAATATGTTTTGTCGAACTCCGCAAAATACGAGTACTAAAGTATTGCTTGCAGAATTTATATCAGAGCCAAGGTAGACAAAGTCCCTTGCTACCTCATATATAATATAATCATTTATAGCTGTCGACTGCGACATTCTGTCCAATGTCTCAATGCTGTATGTCTCTTCTTGTTGACAATATATACAAAGATTATGCCTCAGGGGTTCGCTCTCGAGTTCCACTCAATTATAAAGAAGTCGCATCATATCACAAAGCACCACCTTGCCTAAAACCTTTTTTGACGTCAAAGGTCTCTGTTAACGCGTTACTGACCCTTCTTCATCATCATTCAAGTTGGACAAGTTTGGCCTCAATAAATGCTGTCATATGCGGCCTTAAAATCCATGATAGTGGGTATCGAGTTGGATTTAGTGAGCTTTTTTCAGGATCTCCCGGAATGTAAAAATTTGGTCGACTGCGGAATTTCCAGACTGATGAAGACCAATCAGTTAACAAGCCTCTTATATTTTGTTTGCTTCGAACTATTAAGATTTCAATATTCACCCAAAATTAGCCAAAAGTAATCTAATTAGATCTGGTTTCCTTACATGATCCTTTGCGAACAAATTTTGATTTACTGGTCAGCAATCTTGAAGCTTTTCAATATTTGCCTGAAATAACTTTTGTGTCTGAAATTTGGATTTATTCTTGTGAGACCAGCGATGACACGATTCCTGGTTATAATTTTGTGGCTAACACAAATGATTCGTATTCTGCAGGTGGCGTAGGTGCTTTTGTGCGAAACTTGTATGCCGATCATGAGGTGAATTACTACAGTTTTTCGAGTTTTGATGATATTATTGTTTCTTGTAGGATATGCGATGTTCTTTTTACTTTTGGCTGTGTGTATAGATTTAGCAGTCAGTCTCTTAACGTGTTTTATGACGAGTTATCAAATATTTTGTGCAACCTGAAAGCACCCAATCTTATTATTCTAGGGGACTTCAACTTGAATTTACTAACTTCAAGTCCTGCCTCCGATTCTTATCTTGCTCTTATTGCTGAGCATGGGTTAACCTCTTTCGTAAATGAGGTTACTAGACCAATCGGATGAACTTGTATTGATCATGTTCTTGGTCGTTTTGAGAAAATCTCACCAAATTTTTGTACTGGTATTAACATTGATTTACGAATTTCTGATCACTGCATGACTGGGCTTCTGTTTAATGGTTTAAAACATCAGAACCACGTTAAAAATTCGACCTTACCTATAGTTTCCAAAATTATTTTTTTGGAACTGAATAATTTGTTGCTTTTTGAGAACTGGGTTGAGGTCTACGCTGAAGAGAATGCTTCCAGGGCTTATGATTTATTTCTGAAAACCTTAAAAAACTACATAAGTTCTTCAAGTTCTGACACTTTGCGAAAACATTCAGAAATAAGGCTTAAGCCCTGGGTGAACAACTCTCTTCTTAATAAAATAAAATATAAAAACAAACTCCGTCAAAAATGCTATAGACGTCCTATGAATTCTAGGTTAAAAAATAGATATAAACGTATTTGTAAATCAACAAACATGGAAATTCGGATTTGCCTCGATAATTACTACCTCAAACTTATGATAAAATCCCGATGAAACCTGAAACAAGAGTGGAAAGCTGTAAACAGCATTATGAATCGCAGTGTTAAAGAAGAGCATATTTTTGTAGAACTTAATAGCAGTGATGGTAATATCATTGATCCCCTAGCAGTAGCGAATGAGTTCAATGATCACTTTGTTTCAATTGGAGATAACCACTTTCCCGGAAATTCCACTGTTCATAGTAACTGTTGCAATAGTACTGCTGATATCCATTTGTGTAGGAATAGCTTCTTTTTTGCACCAATTACTGGCCTTGAGATCCTAAAAATTATTAATTCCTTGAGAAATTCATATTCTTGTGGTAGTGATGATGTTTCTAACACTATGCTGAAAAATATTGCCTTCTACATCGCTGACATTTTAGCACATCTCTTTAATCTGAGCGTTGTGTCCGGAGTTTTCCGAAAAACTTAAACATGCCCTTGTGATACCACTTTTTACGAAGGGGGATAGAAAAGAGAAAAATAATTACAGGCCGATTTCACTTCTGTCTTCGATTTCTAAAATTTTTGAAAAGGCGATCAAGAACAGGGTTTTGGAATATTTAGGTAAAACCAATTTCTTTAGTCCAATGCAGTTTGGGTTTAGGACAGGCCTTTCCACTGAGGATGCTCTTTTGGACTTTTGCTCCTTTATACAGAAAGGTTTGGATAACAAACAATCTTGTGCTGGGTTCTTTGTTGATATAAATAAAGCGTTTGACATGGTTGATCACAGTATCCTTTTGTATACATTAGATAATGCAGGATTTCGGGGATTTATGTATAATTTGTTTGCGTCGTATCTCAAAGACAAGATCCAACAGGTTAAAGTCGGGACGAGTATTAGTCTCCCTAAGACTCTTCATCTTGGAGTTCCTCAAGGGTCAGTCCTTGGACCTATCTTGTTTTTGATTTACATCAATTCCATATTTGCACTACCTTTTAATGGAAAAGTTAAAGCTTATGCTGATGATCTGGGAATCGCATATGGCTCTGTCAACCCTCTGAACTTAATTGCTGATATCAACCACGATGCGCATTTACTAAGAACCTGGTTCGCTGAACATAAACTCATAGCTACCAACAAGACAAAGCTCATGTTTTTTAGCCTAAGTCAACAGGAATGTCCCGACATAGATGTCATATTTCACGCCCCTAACTGCCGGAGGTATATATTGTCGACGTGCTCTGCTCTAAATGTTGAGAAAATTTTTGATGTTAATGTCTCTTGTCATACCACATGCTTTAAAGTTGAAACTGTAAATCACTTTAAATATCTTGGAGTGACAATTGATCGAAATTATAATTGGTCCAAACACGTTTCAATCTTAAAGCAATATCTCCTTTCTACAATTCGATGCTTCTATTGCCTCAACAAGCGATATTTTAAAAACCATTTATTTTGCGATTTTCCACTCAAAGTTGCAATATGCACTAAAATGCAGCAGTTGAACATCCTGCAAAAGTGTGCCATAAGGAAGTCTGCAAGTTCACTCGTAGAGCCCATTCTTTTGAACTTTTTAGGCTAATGGGAATTCTACCAGTGAAGCACTTGTATTATTATAGGGTCCTGAAAACTTTCTATATGAGATGCGGCTACATGCAGAGTCCAATCTCTGACGCTTATAGCTTGCGTAGGAATCTACTTTCTATAATTCGTATCCCTGCCTTTCGTACCACTAACTTCAGGAACTCGTACAGTGTTTTATCATGTAAATTGTTTAACAGTCTCCCTGCAGAAATACGATCCATTTTATCTTTATTCGCCTTCTTAAACAAAGTAAAACTGTGGCTTCTGGATTTCGATCATGATGAAATTGAAATTTTGGTTCGCTATACTGTGTAATATTTACGAGTAAATTGTTCAAATCTTTTATTTTTCTATGTATGCATTCGCTTGTTTTTGCATCCTATAGTAATTTTTCTTTTTATGTTGGTCTCTTTGGTTCGAATTTTAGTTTTCTTTTTTAATATGTCCACCCCACAACATAAATAACTATTTGAAGTGGCATTACCACTATTCTTTTATAATATCGAATGCCACTAACTATTCTTTATATTATTGTCAGCTTACGTTTATATCTGGAATTACTAATACCGGAATTATTAATACAAAAATAATAATAATAATCGCTGCAGATTTGCAATCCACACTGAAAGTAATGACTTATAGGAGTTTTTCAAAGCATTTCGTTCTGGTTCTGGCAATGTTCTAGTTTTGAACTTGTTTTTGGTTAAGTGAGAGTTTTGTCGGTTTGAAGATTTGTCAAACTCCTCCTAAAGGCACGTCCAGGTGATTTTACTCAAATGCCTTCCATTAAGCAATATTGAGACTTTGCATCCGATTTGGAATTTGATTGTAATGGGAGATTTTTTAAGCGTTTGGTTGTTAATTGTCAAAAAAACACAAGAAAATTACAAAAGTGTATAAAATTTGTAATTGAGTTGATAAATCAATGCTTGCTATTTATGGGTGGCCATTGGATGCCACTCATGGAGCGAAATACCCACTTAGACCAAACATCTTTCTTTCTTTCTCTATCCCATTTCCCAAAAAAATTTAACACATGCTTACGCATTATGTGTATTCATACCCACTTGATGAGTGTTAATTTCTTAAAATAAAAAGAAAAAACTTTTTCATGTAAAGATAGACCACGACTAGGTTTTAAGTGGTCCATATGAAGAGTCCAATTTTGATCATATTGGCTAGTATCTCGCTAATAACACGTGTAATTTTTCTTTCAAGGCTGTAATTGACGCTGAACGATATCGGTCGTCATTGACGGTAAGGTTCTTCTCCCGGTAATGTTTGAAAAAATACGAGCCAATGATTCTGCCGGATTTTTTCGAGTGCATTGGCAGCTCTTGTATTGCCTGATGGTGTTCATCGAACCAAATACTGTAGTTACGATTATTAACATTTGAGCATACCCAAAAAATGGATCTTAGCTTTATTAAGGCCTACTTAATGAAAATTCGACGCTGGTACAGGTCGTTCAGCTTCAGTTCTTGCACGAGCTTTATTTTGTAAGGTGTAAGACCAAGATCCTTGGTAAAATCTTCCACGTAGTCTTCATTAGCACTGGCGGATACAGCAGCAATATTTGCCTCTGTACGCACTCTACGCATACGGGTACGTGACTTGATGTAAAAACAGCGTGAAATTCATGCTAAATTTGGCCGCTATTGCTTGAATTGATTGCTTAGTAGGGCGATTGTCGTAGTGCACGAGAAACATTTTTCACAGAGGACAAAATTTGATAATAAATTTCAATAATTTGTAAGCGTTGTTCCGGTATAAATCTTACCATGATGAGATGGTAATGCATACTGAGCATGTTTGACTATGACGCATGCCACGAATCACGCATGAGCTGTCAAAAAAAGAACACTGAACAGATAGTTCTATAGACCTACTAGATAGAGCTTAAATGATAATTTGCTCCTCTCATTTCGTAACAAATGTTTGCTTTTAGCCTGCAATGTTGTAATAGACCGACACAACAATAAACTTATGTCATTCTTACTTCATTTTATAGTTTATGACCGCAGCCTACAAATGTTGATATCAAAACTCTTCAAGCTAAGATACCGACAGTGAATTCGGCGCAATAAGCCAAGCTCTCGTCTCAGATTAGTCACTATATAATGGTATGAAACTCTGCAAATATCCAAGACCACAATGCATTTTCCCTTTCCATGGTCCTTTTATGGGCATACTCGTATGTTGAAAGTGTTATTTATGAAATGAAATACAACTTTTACAATTACTTCTTTTAAAAACTAAACGTTTAATCGTTTGAATAATCCCTGCGCCAGAAAAAAACTATAATATATGTATAATGAATCATAAATTTCCACTTCTCGTATTTATTTTAAATTTGTCTATGAGATCCATTAAAAACGATTTGCATATTATTTTCAATATTGCAATCTGCTTGATTGCTGGAAGCAATCAAACCAAAATGCTCTGCAACTCTACTTGTTTATGTTTCGAGTTATTATAAAATCCTCTTTGTATGTATGTATGTATGTATTTGATAAATACGGCAAATTGCTTTGTAGAAAAGCTTTAAAGAATTCACTTAAAAATTGCTTTTTATTCCATGTCCCCATTTCAGGAGGCTGTTTGATGTATACACATACTTGAACATAATTTTATATATGTTGGTTAAACTATTTGTTTTCATTTCATGCATGCCTCGAAGCTATGCCTCTGATGCAATCTGAATGTACAAAAAGGCACTCCAGATTGCTTCAACATTTGTACCACACTGATATTCACAGAAAATACAATACATATATCGATTCATCTTACGACCATTGTGCATCTGCGTCCACTTAGTATGAGACCATGTTTTGTCCTCGATTACTCATCAAATAGAAAATACCCCTATCGCTACTTATGTTGAAACTAATAACGAAAAAGCTGAGTCTGAAGATGAAGCTAAGGGCAAGACAGTAAACAACTTAATATACCATTTAAAACCACATATTACAGGATCAAACATGAATAAAAATATTACCGATTTAGACTAAAAATTCTGCAAAATCTAACAACGGATTCATCAGATTCAAAGTAATACGAGTAGCTATCTACGAGTAGTTCTCTTCTCTAAAATAACGAAACACAAAAGATGAAAAATGAAGAATGACGAGGACATCAGAGGACATATAGTGAGTCACATTTTTATAATTCCTTTCTTTGTAAAAGAACCTTAAGAAAACCGACCGAGTTCAGGACTAAGAAAAGGTCGCGGTTTTTGCCTCCATTAACCTCCCGAGATACCTATATTTATAACTCAACCATTTCCTTTGAATTTTCTTGTCAATGCAATCCAATTTGGCTAAGTTTAACAAATACATCAATGGAATACACTATGCTGGGTGGCTTCGACACACTGGACAAGCAACAGTAGAAGATCAAGATCAAAGTTGGAATCTTCCCTGCTTGACCTTGCT
The DNA here is from genome assembly GCA_949129095.1 of Volucella bombylans. NCBI lineage: Eukaryota > Metazoa > Arthropoda > Insecta > Diptera > Syrphidae > Volucella > Volucella bombylans. The sequence continues at coordinate 19,043,118 of OX422143.1, read as the reverse complement.
CTTGATCTTTGAAAATTAGCCAACACCCTGAACTAACTTTACTTCAAACCTTGATAAATACACCGATGATGTTTTATTCCTTCTAGGCCTATCAGGCCACTATGTTATTATAATAGTTCGCATTATGATCAATATTAAACCAAAAATTCATTAAAGAACGATCACACAAAATAAAAGTGCAAATTGAAGCAGACTTAAATATCTTATTAGGACTTTTAACACATAAATACGCTGCTAATGTGCTGATGTGCTCACGATTTATGTCACTCATATGCGACGTTGCTAGTCTCCCAAAAAACCAAATATCCAACGGATCCCGGATGTTTATCTATAAGACCTATAACCAATATCCTAAATACAAGATTTAAATCATTAAAATTATGAACTATCTACACGCAAAAATATGAAAAAGAAAATATTTGTTGGCATCGTAGTGGGAAATTATAACTTACACGATACCACGTCTGGAAACTGATTTACGCGAATCAACTTTGTTGCAGGGGTATACGTTACTGTAGAAACTCTGCGATCTTAGCAGCTCAACAATCACAAAGGAAGATGATCAATCTTCAGGCAAGGTATACAAAGCGGCAATAGAAGCCTGCCGAGGTAGCCAAGGAAAAATAGTATTAGTAATATGATCGGTATTGACTACTCAGCAGAACTATCTAATAAGATAATGCAACCAACAATTTCGTCCACACTACCATCAGAAGGGGATAAGGACCAAAATATCAGAACAACAATTGTGCTTTAGTTTGTGAGTGTACCAACAAGAGCAAGAGCTGTTGAGTCTCCACAGTCAAATCATTATAACAGTTCGATAATCAAATGAATCGCCATTCGAAGCAACAATGATTTCTTATTGCTAAGCCTTATTTTAAAAATGGTGAAAGTCTGACTGCCACAAGACGCATCACCGCTCTTCGTCAGGATGTTCTTCAAGGCCAGGAACAGTTATTTGGCATCGTAGTCGTAAATTGAAATTTTCAAGAAGCACTATGCAGCGTATTCTCAGGATCAATTTTTGTCTACAGGTTTACAATAAATCAGGCCTACAGCAAGTTCATCAATTGGTTTATTTTACCACAGCAATCCAACAAAATCATCTGAAGCGATCAGTCCCACTTTCATGTAAACAAACAAAATTTCCGTAATTGGAGTAACGACAACCTGCTTGAGTTCATAAGAATGAAATCCATCCCGAACATGGCACAATTTGGGTTGGAGGCATCATTGGAGCATTTTCGTTCAAAGAAGCTTTCGGAAATGCATAAACGGTTAATTGTGTTTGGTATGGGGTGATAATTCAGTCTTTTGAATCTCAAATGGATTGTATGGATATCAAAGACATATTTTTCGAACAGGAGGACACACACATCACGTAAAACAATAGCATTATTGCACGATAAGATTGTGTGGGTGATTTAATGACTCCGGACTTATTTCGAAACTTTGAGGAGGAAATTAGAGACTTTATCGATAAAATCCAGCCACATCTATGCCAAAACATCATTGAAAATTTCGGTTCCATGGAATCGCTTTCATGAGTGGATTCGCTAGGCCCAGTTTTCGATGATTTTTCCACAGAATTCGGCAAATATTTTTGAAGTTACAAGTCGAATGTTTTTGGTTTGCAAGCATAGACCAGTAGCTTAATGAAGCCCCTAAGAAAAATGTGTTAAATACCGACTTGTGAGGCAAATCTACAGAGTCATTTCTGGCGATAAGACTATCTCTGAACTTCGTTTTCGATAAATCGGTTGGGCATGTCTGACAAGTGGCACCGTTTTCAAGCCTTCCAGCTCTAATCCATCCCAAAATAATATTGGTTAACATAGAGGGCAAGTGGTTTCTACTGACCGCGAGTGACTGGACGGCATTATCTCGAAATAAAGTAAACACCAAATGCAACTCCGCCATGAAAACCACACCAAGCAATCAATTGTTTCGTATACAGTGGCTGATGTTAAAACACTGATTGCTTGAGCAAATGCGGCAACTTTGTTTATTACAAAGCCATTTAACCAAAAATGTACCTCGTCACTGAATATGATTTTTCAGTGAAAATCCGGATCTTCTTTCATCTTCGATAGAGCCCTATCAGCAAAAGTTTGACGTACATGATGGTCATTTGGCTTCAGCTCATGGGTTTTTTTTTTCTTTTTTTTCTGGCACTCCAACAAAGAACCAGTTCATTGTGCTTCAGCTTTTGGGTTAATACGATCTAGTATGGACGTATAGTTAAGTCTCTTCGCAAAATTCGCCACGTTCGAAAACTGCCCAGCTCCGCAGAACTTCGCGGAATCTATTGATTGCGGCCTTGACTTACACTTCTCGCATTTCGCTATCTCACTGGCGTGGACTGAGTAAGTCATATCGATTTGTTCACTTAACGCCCAATTGCGCAAAATAACAACGGCCGAAAATTGGAGTTAAGTCACGAATTTTGATAACAATTTGTATAAGTGTAGTAGTAGAAAATCTGGAACACAAATATGACATATGTCAAAAGATGGTATGCGTGAGTTCAAAAAATCCCTATGGAAACTTTACTATACCGAAATATACTCCTTTTTTTACTCTTTTATCAATTTTTTTCATGACAGTTTTGCATAAATGTGGTTGTACTTCGTTCATATAGCGCTCAAGGCGTGGGTGGTTGTGGGCTTGTTGGCATAAACCTTAGATTTTGAAAAACTCAAAAGAAAAAGTACTCCAACGTTGTTAAATCGCATGATCTGGGCGGCCAATTCTGATCACCAAAACGGCAATTACACGACCACGAAATGATTCATGCTGTGGGATCCTGTTTAGACGGTTACTCATGAGTCTGATATGCCGATAATATGTAGTTGAGAAGAGTGAGGAGTACAGAGAGGGGGATAGTCACGAAGAAAATATAAGAATCGAGAAAAGTCGCGTTCCACAGCCGAAATGTTCCGTCCCATTTCATCATTATTAGTTCAATAGCTGAGTTGTGAAGTTCGCGTATAATAATGAGTATTTGGACGAGAGATACGGTTTCCGATACGAGAGTATTTCAATCCACTTATCCGCCAGTAGGAGTGAGTACTACACTGTGAACACACGACATGACCACACACTACATAGTCGAGTGTAACCATCTAAACAGGGCCTAATTGAATTGTTTTTTGGGCTTTATAGGATGTGGCATCTAGTTGTCGTCCACAACCATATCTTGCAATTTAGATGCAAAAAACTGAATTACCATATCACTATAGCAAGCACCATTGAGTGCTTTTGCCTGACCAGCCCAATTTTCAAAGAAAAATAATCCAATGATTGCCTCCAGCCCAAAATCCGGACCAAACAGTGACACGTTAAGCATCATCGCTGAAGATGATTTTGTTTGAAAAACAGCATCCACTTGTTGTTGTTGCATAATCCATTCAACGAACTCTCCCCGCTGTTCGTGGTCTGTAGGCTTCAGTTTTTGAGTCATACTTTGACTGCAGTTTACATACCCCAAACTGTATCAGAGCTCTTCCATATTTTCTATTGCAGAGTAGTTTTACTCGTACATTTTTCTTATTGATTTTCTCTTGATTTCGCACGAAAACCGAGTACACACACCGTGCATTTAATGCATGCGCGGGTTTTTTCTTACCTTCTCATTCTTGTAATGCATGCGCTGTAACTAAACTCACAGTCTTTAAACTTTATAAAATAAAAATAATCCAGTCAAAAAGCTGAGTTAGAAAAATAAAATTAACTTATAAAATAAGTGGATAATGTGGAAGTTAATGAGTAAGAAACCTCTGCAGAGGCAAGAGGAATAATAAAGTGCCTTTTTTCTACAAATTGAAACATACCAGGTGGGGTGAAAAGTAACCTCTTTGACCGCCAGAATGCGCTGCTACTGCAAAAAAGGTTATGGTGCCTTGAAGTCCGTTCTTATTTAGGCAGACATGCCAAATTTCAGTGCGATACTGTCTTTAGTTTTGTTTTGACAGCTGATTGTTGTTGACGTGTTTGGCATCATGTTGAGTATGGACAAAAACGATTTTCGTTCTCTCACAAAACATTATTTTTTGAGAGGCAAAACGGCGAAGGAAACAAAAGAAAAGTTGGATAAATATTATGGGGCTAATGCTCCGTCAGATTACACCGTCAAATATTGGTTTCGAGAGTTACGTGGTGGCCGCAACTCCACAACCGATCAAGTCAGCAGCGGCAGGTCTACCGATGCGGTTACAGAGGACAATGTCAAAAAAATACATGAAATGGTGTTGGCTGACCGGAAAGTGAAGGTGAGCGAGCTAGCAGATACCACAAAGATTAGTACTGAGCTCACACGTCATATTTTGGGCAATATTCTGCATATGAAAAAGTTATCCTGCCGCTGGGTGCCGCGCATGCTCACTCCTGCCCAAAAACACGACCGCGAGAGCACCTCGAAAGAGTGTTTGGACTTGCTGATGCGGAATCGGGCGGACTTTTGGCGTCGATTGGTAACTGTCGATGAAACTTGGATAAACTATTATACACCAGAGAACAGAATGAGTGCCCCGCAATGGATTGAAGCCGGTACGAGTGCTCCGAAGCGGCCGAGGGAGGCTCGATGGGTCGGAAAGGTTATGGCGTCGGTTTTCTGGTATTGTCATGGCATACTCTTCGTGGACTACCTCGAAAAAGGAAAAACCATCAACAGCGAGTATTACTGTGCATTATTGGAGCGATTGAAGGCCGAAATCGATACAAAACGGCCTCACATGAAGCGAAAAATAATTTTGTTTTTGTAAGACAATGCGCCGGCGCACAAGAGCATCGCAACCGCGGCTATAATCAATGACTGTCGCATCCACAGTATTCGCCCGATTTGGCTCCCTTGGACTATTATCTCTTCCCAAACATCAAAAGATGGCTCATCAATAATAAATTCAGCTCACGCGAGGAAATCATCGACGCCACGGAAGAGTATTTTGCAGACCTTCCGGAAAATTGCTTTTCGGACGGGATCTAGAAGTTGGAAAATCCGTGGAATAAGTGTATCAAGCTAAAAGGGAACTATTGTATATTGAATAAAATAAAAAAAACATTTAAAAAAAATTTTTTTTTCATTCCCAAGGAGGTTACTTTTCACTCCACCTAGTAAGCTGCATGAGGATGCAAATCTTTCGTGAGAATACACCGTAGAGAGCATCGCGAAATGCGCAGTTCTTTACCACAGTGCCTGGACACTCAGCAACACTCTCGCGAACTGCTTCGATGTTTTGTATTGAACGACTTGCTGAAGGACGGCCATAGTGTCTAAGATCACTAATTGATCCAGTCTCCCTGAATATTTAGATTAATCTCTTCACAGTTAAATCACTATTCCGACCATATTCTACACGATAATTGCAAACTGCCATACCTTCATTATTTCTAAAACATTGCTTAACAATGAAAACGCGTTGTTCTTTCGCGTAGCGCTCCATCTTTAATAACCTTGAACTATCAGCTATCACGCTGTCTCTTTTTTCTTTGCAACACTTTACCGCATAAATGCGGTATTTTGGGACACCCTTTATATAGTCCTTCGTATAAATAAGGCATACATGTTCGTGCACTCGTATATAGATCGGTTTCATAGTTACTCGTATTAACCTTATTATCGAAGCGTCTTTCGTTTTTCGGCGTCAGAATTTATTGTATTTAGAATACCGTATTTGACAGAGGTACTACCAAGTTATCCCTGTCCTTTTCTATTAAATGGAAAGTACAATACTTAATTGCATTTCGTGATTTTGCGATTTTACGGATGCACAAAAGGTAGATAAATTACTTTTTTACTCACAATGAATTCGTTTTAAGAGAGGAACAAAAAGTGTCAGTCGGATGAAAATTACTATAATTTAATTTATCTATGTATATTTGTGGACCTGGAACGGAGAATTTCACCTTCCTTAATTTAAAATATCTACATTGTATAGCATACCTATAGCTACGAGTATACCATATATGTATTCCAAAGTACGAGTGTACAGATACGTAGTGTAATTGAGAACCACATGCTTCTGCAATATAGTATGTTGTTCGAACACAATTTGGTTGGTGCTCATTCAACCTAGAATATAGTGTCCCCCGCCCTGCATTTTTGAACGTCGGATCTCTACACTTGATATTGAATAAAGGCTATAGTCGAGAACCGAACACCAAAAAGAGAGAGATGCCAAATTTCTTAATACAATTTAACTTAATAGCTTTTCAATTTTACTCATGTAGCTATTTCTATGATAGGTAGGATAAATTACTCCAACAATTCAGAAATTCGTAATTGGAGAATTTGTATGCAAATTGCTGACCACGGAGACCTAACTGCAGTCATTGCACTCTGCATGTTTTTGCATTCCAATCATTTAAATACAATAGCACACCGCCAACAGCTAATTACATCTTATGGAGAGTTAATTTTAATAATTGAAACTTTTAGGTAAATCCACACGATGTAAATTCATTCATGTCTGTTCCATGCAAGCCACTTATGTAATCGAAGCATGGTGCAAACACGTAAGCCACAACTATCACTGTCATCTGCCCTTCACACCAAATAGAAACAAATCACACTCACTGGTCTAAATCCAAACTTTTGTGCATATTACGTAAATAGACAGAAAATTATCTGAGAAATTCACTATTTGACGTATCTGATCACGTTTAAGGTATATTCCGTTGTTTATGAAGGTAAAAGGATAGTTGGAAACAGGGTTGCTTGACTGCGGATCGGCCTCATAAAACAATGTATATACATATATCAGTTGGGCCTATCTCTATCTTTACGGAATTTTATTTTGTATCATACGAGTGGATAATATTGTACAAGCCCTGCAGAATTTCCTGATTCTTTTAAGGTTTGTACTGAGAATATATGTACATAGTTAGAATACGTATCAGTCTCAACTAAAGCAACATTTCAAAAAATACATACATAGGTCGGTTTTTTTTCAAATCGTCATTGAATCGGTCCAATAAGTTGGCATAATATTCCCCATTGATTGTTCTTCCCTTTTGAAGGTAGTCAATGTGGATTATCCCGCGTGCATCCCAAAAAACAGTCGCCATAACTTTATTGGCTGACAAACCCACCTTGGCCTTCTTTGGCGCCAATTCACCCTTAGAAACCCACTGTTTTGACTGTTGTTTGTTCTCTGGTGTGTTGTGATGGATCCATGTTTCGTCCACGGTTACAAAACGGCGCAAAAACTCCTCCATATTGCGATTAAACAACGCCAAACCTTCCTGTGAAGTTGTTACACGATTGCGTTTGTGGTCGACTGTGAGCAAACGCGGCACCCATCTTGCGGAAAGCTTTCTCATGCCCAAGTGATCATTCAAAATTGAAACCACTGAGCCATGCGAGATCCCTACGGCTTCCACAATCTCTCGTACTTTCAATCTTCGGTCGGCCAACACCATATCGTGAATTTTTTCGATTGTTTCGGGTGTAGAGACCTCAACTGGGCGTCCAGGAGGTTCGGCATCTTCAGTGCTTGTACGGCCACAACGAAATTCAGTAAACCACTTTTTTACCATTGAAATTGATGGTGCAGAGTCCCCATAGTATTTATCAAGCTTAGCCTTGGTCTCGGTAATGGTTTTTTTTCGCAAGAAATAATGCTTAATAAGCACACGAAATTCACTTTTTTCCATTTTCTCCTTAAATTAGTGAGTAGTCTGATAAAAATAGCTGTCAAACACAAACTAACTGACGCAGCAAGTTTAAATTTTGACAGGAGTCAACTGACAGATGCCTGTTGACAGGAGCAGTGTTGCTGTTTCAGTAAAGAGGTCAGAAATTCAAAAACTCACGGACTTATTGACCCGCCCTCGTATTTCCGTAATCCATGAAAAGAACTAATGGATGGCCATAGCCAACAATTTTGATACACCGCCCGCGATGTATATTTTTGACATATTTCTGGATCTGTTCTTCGAATTTTTGTATAGCAAACGCATATGCCTCTATAGTACAAGAAAAGCGATTTGCCAATATGATCAGTTTCACATTTTCTCCCGTTGGCAATAGTAAATGCTCCAAATACTCCTTGCAGGGAACTGGGGTTTTATTTAACTTGGCGGAAGGTCTTCTAAATGACACTATATTCGGATTGTAGCTTTGGTTTGGCAACATTAACCCAATTGTCATTTTCCTTTTCGTCGTACTCAATCTTGGTGAGGCGGACGAACATGTACATATTTCTTTACTACGTCGGTAATAAAGAAATTGTAGTCTTTCCGGATTCAGGTAAGTGAGATTTAACTGCAGCTCGTTGGATAGTATTATGATGAAAAAGGGTTTCTGATAATGTCTCTTCTTTTGATTCCTCAAATGATAGAAAAGACAGCCTGACTCGGCGCGGGTCTTTCTAAAGAGAATGATTATCTGACGCAAACATAACGATGCTTTGCCATTCTTTTTTATGACATTCAACGCAGCAGAAAAATGCCGAGCATTAAAAACAAACAATCTAGCAGATTAGCTTGCAAGAGCCACAGAGACCAACTTTGACTTCTTTGGAAGAAGACGAAGGTTAAGCGAACTTCTCCCACTCATGTCTCTACTAACAAGCTGTTATCATCAGCTTTGACTCCATGAATCGCCTTACATTCTCTGGCATCACATAATACGCCCGGCCAGTGTAGTAATTAATATGTACAATCCATCAATCACAGTATAAAACTTGGTATACGAAACCCTTTTCAAGTCAAATGCATCATCTTCAATCAAGAAATGACGCTGTGGATCGACTAGTAAACTGCTATCATACGAGTAATTGTAATCTTCTTTAATAACAAACAATCATTTATTGAAACGGGGCCGAGAAGGATTTCTAGACGAGATTTAATTAGATATCTCATGACCGATTTGTTAACTTGAAAATGATAGCAGATGCGCCAAATCACTTCCTTGCTGATTTGACATCATATGATTGCCCTCTTTATTGATGTTCTTGTCCTACGTCACTCTAAATCCGTAAGAATTGTTTTGTGGTGGAAAATTAACACATCCTTCAGGAATTTTAACTGCTCGTTATGTTTCCTCGATAACGGCGTGGTTGCCGCTGCTGATATGATCACAGACACTATTCCTTTTGGAATGAGATCATTCATGAAACGATTACAGTTGTCAGGATTAGAGAAATTTAGTTGGTCCTACTATCCCGATAGAGGAAAACCGACAAAAGTTCAAACAACCCAAGAATGACTGACATTTTTCTTAAGCGTGTAAAATTTCAACTGTGCCAAGTTATACCACAAGTACAGTGTTCCACCGGTAGTAAATATTTTTCTTCGTTCGTCAAATACATTAGAAATTGTGTCTCATCCATCATCCCAATGCCCATTTGCAATGACATTCCAGCTTTCAGCTATTTGGACAAAGCCAATCTGCTTGCTGCACACTTTTCGGACAGCTCAACTCTTCCAGATAATGCTTTGTCGCCGCCTACACTTGAGTGCGTCGAAACTTTAATGGAACGAATACCCTTCGCAAGAGTACTTAAAGATCTAAACATACACAAATCTGACGGCCCAGATAGTACTCGAATATCTTCTTTTGAAGGGGTATTCTTCCATGCTGGCAAAACCACTGCGTAAGCTTTTTCAATAGTCCAACTCTTTAGGACTCCTTCCGAGCAGAATGAAAACAGCATTTGTTCAGCCGATCCCTAAAACAAGCGAATCAGCTTTTCTCTCTCCAAAACCATGCCATAAAACTCATAAGTGATACTAATATCACTCAGTCAATTGATACCGTCGAACACTGGCATAATGTCTCCTATGTCACCTTATTCGATCGCCATTTCCACCACCTGTGCTCCATTGAAATTTCAAGTAGCATTCCGCCCCTTTAAACATTCAACCGGTCTCGATAAGAATGCTCATCAAGCCCTCCATCGGACGAGCTCCAAAATATCGTTATTCATATAACTATATACTCGTATATGGTTTGCCCTGATGTGCTCTTTATTTCCTAGTCGTTATACCCTGCGAATATTTAAGACCAACGTGTATCGGTATCTATCTTTCTTTCCTTTTTTGAACGCACGCGGATTATCAAATAAAAAATAATCAATCCGGTTAAGGTAAGATTTTGCAGAGGTATTATACTCTTAGTTTTAAAATTCATCTTTCTTCTGTTTAATTGATTGTCTGGAAAACACAGGATATGCAAAAGCAGTTCCCTAAGAGCTGCAACATCATTAAAACATAAAAATACAGAAAATAAAGGTTGCTCCATCAAATTTTTTTTGACCATTGCCATGACACTTCGAAATATAAGTCCTAATCTAGCAGTCGAGAAATATAGGGGCAATTTGGAAGATTGCGATATGAATACTTGGTTTATTGGCCTGTCGGAAACAAGTAGGGGACGTAAATCGATGAAAATAATAGCATCGTATATACGAGTACAATAGATGATCGACATTGGTGGAGATAAATTTTACTAATGCAAGTGTCAGATATGTATGTTAGTTATAGAAGCTGACAACATTTGTAATGGATGAAACGTTATTTATAAAATCAATCCTACTCGTATATAATGTTGTTTCTATACAGCATTTAAAATTTCAAAATCAATCAAAAACGTTCAAAAGTCGTAGATATTACTCGCATATGCATAGCAAATATTTATAAGTATGTATGGTGTGGCTTTTATTAAATAATGATGCAACACTTTTTAAAGCGATATTAGTCAAACTTACATGTTTCATAAAGTAATAATATACTCGTATATTAAAATATTATATTTCGTATCAACAACACTGTCTGTATATGCACACGGTGTGTAATTACCATTATAAAGTGTCTGACATGGAGGGATACGGCAGTATAAGGACAAATGCAGAAACCTAACGAATGTTTGCAATATTTCATTTTTAGCCTTACCCTCATCTTTAGGAGGTTGACTCTTGCGAAAGACAAATCCACTTTGTGACATAAATTGACTCAAGTGATAGCTACCTGCCAAGTGTGCTTGGTAGTTGGTTGCCTTGTTATGGACGGACCGCTGCTTGTACCATATGTCAATGGCAGTTGTTTGCCAAAAATAACATATATACATAACTACAGCCTTTTGTCATTTGTAAATGTGTAGCGACACCTTAACAGAATAGACCAGCAAGTTGAATGACTACATTTCTTTTTACAGTCGAATAAATGTATCTAAATAGATAGAAGAAATATAACTGAAAGTGTACGTCCTTTTAAAAAATAAGAAAATGCATCTTATATTTTTCCACACACATGTACGCATTCGTATACCTTAAATAGCTCATAGGTTATACAATACAATTATAATAAAATTCACGTTTAGCTACTTTGGATTAGGTGTTGTACAACCTAGTTAACTGCGTACTACTGTAACTTACAAAACATCAATTGTGTTTATTTTCCCTCCACGTGATAGCCAGGTGAGCATTGTGTTGCTAAACTTACAAGAGCTGGTCTTGAGCAAATAAAAAATAGCAACATTATAACCCTTTATCGGAAACGACTATTTCCTTGAAAGAGAACGTGTCATGAATTAAATTACGGAACTGAATCGCTGACCATTCAACTTAGGCGATGATAGCCAATACTTCCATCTACCTAATCAAAATGGAATAAGGCTAACAATATTCAAGACTAAATCTAACAAAGATGGTGTAGCTAATGACTTGCCGGCTTAGGTGGTCAAAGCTGCTGGAAGAGACTTCGTGGAGAGCATCTTGTCAGAAGAGTGTATGACTGATGAATGGAATCTTAGCATCGTATGCCCGATCTTGTCTGCCATATTGTATGAACGTCTAAAACCATTCGCCAATAACCTGATTGGCCGCTACTAGTGGGTTTCAGTCCAAATCAATTCCCACCATTTTAAGGCCACATATAACAGCATTAATATGGACGAGTTATATACGAGTAGAGCCAAGACTAGTTTTGGCATCCCTGCCAAACTCGTCCGTCTGTGACGATGGAAAACGCTCGCTGCTACGTCAAGGTCGATAACAACTTAACAGAGAACTTTGATGCCGAAAAGTGTCTTAAACAATAAATAGTTAAATATATATATATAAACAAATAAAAAAATAGATAACAAATAAATAAAGAATTAACAAATTTACATGCATTTTTTTTTTATAATTTACACGCGCCTAAGGGTTTTGATACCCTTTTACTGTTGTCATGGCGCGGGCGGAAAGATAGCAGGAGGAGAAAGGAAAATGTTCGAATGTACACTTGCTTTTTGTGCTTGAAACTCTACAACAGCCAAATCTACGTGTCAGTGTATTGCCTTCACACGCAGAATTTTTCTGTCTGAGATCCAATTACACAAATGAAAAACTTGAAAGACTTATCAATGGGTGGGATTCGAACCTTGACCCTCCGAGTGAGAAGCGATTGCTAGTACCACTACACAGTTTTTACAAGCGAATTGTCAGCAAAACCACAGTGATCAAGGAAGCGTTGTTGATATAATTGGAAAATGATAGTATTATGATTGCCTCTGCAGATGACGTTGCTTTAGCCATCTCAGATAATCACCAAAAAACTAGGTGGGGCTTCTGCTAAGAAATGTGTCAGTAGAATTACGCCACAAGGCGGTGTCCTTTCTCCCCTTTTCTGGAACTTAGTGGTTAATGAACTGCTGATATACCTGGAAGGGTGATTGCCTAGCAGGATCACGTTGCAATAGCTGTCTCAGATAAACATCTTAATACCATGAAAGATCTCCTTCAGCTAAATCTTAACAGATTAACCCGTTGTACAGAACGCTGTCGATTGGGAGTAAACGCCCATAAAATTGATCTTGTCCTCTTTTAAAGGAAATATAAAATTCCCATCATAGACCTTCGCTCAATAAACAAGACCTGTTTAGTCTTTTCTGATACAGCTAAATATCTGGGTCTCATTTTTGACAGGGAACTAACCTGGAAACCTAACATTCAAGAAAGGGTCAAGCAAGCGAAGTAGCTTTATTCTCTTGCAAAAAAGAAATTGGGAACAAATGGGGACTTTAACCTCGCGTAGCTCACTGACTATACACACCTACGGGGTGGTTGCCTGGTGGACGGCCTTAAAGAATGCAATCAACTGCCGTCAAATTCAGTCAACTGCAGTGCAAAGATCAACATGTATATGCATAAGCGGAGCCCTACGCACTACTCCTACTGCGGCACTGGATATTCTGTTTCACTTGACATCCCTCGATATCTTCAGCAAGCAAGTAGTTGCGATACTTCTGGTAGGAAGATGCTTTCATGGAGAACAAGTCAATCCACTTTTACACAGCTGGATGTAAAACTGATAACGGGTTTAATGGCGGTCTTTTCTCAGATAAGCTAAATCTAAGTCTCTACTTCCGCCTTCCAAATTACTGTAGCGTGTTCCACTCGGAAATTTGGCGATTAAAGAATCTCCGTCCAGGCAGAACAAAACATGATATCTACAAAGTACTCGTAATTACTGTAGCTCCTCAAAAAGATATTTGTCCCCATGGTAGTACATATCCTATAAAAGCAGTTGCTATAACTAAAAGAGCTCAAATTCCTTCTACGTCTTGCTCCGACTCCTGTTTCTGCTTTTTCTCCCTAGACTCAGTCTCACTAAGTTCGAGATGGCAGAGCAGTTCAACCTTCACCTATGTCACAGAGACATTCCAGTGAATTATAGGGCCGACGAACAGGCCAAAATTAGAATCACTATACCATCTATTCTACCGTAAAAGGGTAGCATCGGTATACCAACCGCTACGTGCAAATTAATATTAAGTCTGGATGCTAACAAAAAAACAGATCTTAGGTAAACTGTTGGATCAACATGTCTAGCGACCAAACAGATCTGGCCCAAGCTAGATTTGAATCGTTCTATGAGTTTGATCTTTCTAAATATGAAACTTCTCAGTGCCATCATAGGTGTCATCACTGGACACTGCCTTATACGCAAGCATGAAAGAAGGCTTGACGTCTATACAAATGATTTCTGTAGAAGCTGCATGGACGAGGAGGCGGAAGAGACGTTAACGGTCTCCTACGCTTCATCAAAAGCTCAAATTGGTTCCAAAAGTTGAAAGATCACAGAACCTATTGGGTCGGCCTTTCCAATAGCCACTTTTACCTGACCTACCCTAAGGGAGCGTTGATTTAGTTTTTTTTTTATTCTACTATAGATCAATTCAGCATTCGCTTCGTTCTAAACATCCAAAGTCGCGTAATGCCACGGTAAGTCAAGCATCATTTTTAATAATTACATGACTATGCACACATGGTATGAGTGAGAACAGGCAAAAAATAATTTATCTTAGCAAAACGCAGCTTCTTGTCCGTTATTACTCCGCCGCATTTAGATACATAGCTTAAGTTTCAAAAGTGAGACCAGGTACAGACTTTGTGATTCACGAGTATTATGAGTACCTTTCAATCGATCTACGTCTGATCTCACTCTTATCATGATTTTGTAAGTCAGTTCCAACAGAACCATCAAGCAGTAATAAAGTGTTCCTTTTCATTAAGTCGTAGTGTTTTTAATCGTTTTATGTATATAATTTGGCGATCGTGACAGGACACCAATTTGTGACACATGTTAGTGAGACTGAAGTGATATCGTTGTGATATGTTTTAAATAATGTTAGAGTTCGAGTCAAGTAGCCATGGAGAAGGTTTGGAGTATTACGCCAGCAGGAGCTTGTTAGAGACGAAATTGTGAGAATGATTCTCAATTACAACAAGGATGCTGAGGCTAATACCTCGCTAATACTTGGTTATCAGCGGTAACAATTTGCTGATCAAATGCGTAATCACATCACCTACGACTATCAAGAGGAACAAGGTCCTAAAAATCGTGGTGCGACAGTAGAAGCGAATGCAAAAGTTCCTAAGCTCACAATATCAACACACGAGCATGTTACAGAAAAAAAAAAGGTGAAGGTGAATCTGGACCAAATCAAAGAAAATCTACTGCAATAAATATGAGGAATAAATTCCTTTTATCGATACATATTCTGAAGAAATGCCTGAACAAAAATTCTTTGGACACAGGTCCAAGGTTATCACACCAATTTTGTCAGATAAAGCTTAAAACGATGCACCCGAAGTGGGACGAAATATCAACTTTATACCGAAGAATGAAAGATGACATAACATCTAAAGATATAGAAATTTATTTTGAGATGCATGAGTGCATAAAAACAATTTATTAAAATTGTATGAAGACGCTATGTCCACCGCAAGCAATGACAGCAACTATTAACACAGCAATGAAATTGCCAAAGATAGAATTTCCCAAATTCGATGGCGACTACTTAATTTAGAAACAATTTTATGGCCTCTTCAAGCAACTCGTTCATGATCATCCGAACGCGCCTTCACTAAAACTATACTTTTTAGGAGCCAACTTCGCTGGAGAAGTTCATAATTTAATCAAGCATTTTCAACCAACTAACTTGAATTATGAGGTAGCTTGTAAAACGCTTGTTGATCGCTATGATAACAAGATAATAATAACAACTGTTACATACGAGTAGCTCAACAGGATTCTGTTGCAACCAGATACGATTGGGAAAGCAAACAGTCTAAAGAAGCGTCTTGATACTAAAAAAAGAATTTGTTTGGTTGGAACCTCTTGATCGTATCTTTGATGCTGAACAAATTGAACCAAACAAATAGGATATTGTAGGAAGTCACTTATCGACCAGAAAGCAAACAAAGATCATCAGTGCCTTAAGTGCAATCCATAGAATTTTGAATTGTAAAACGTTTTTATCTCAATCAGATATAGAACGAGGACAAGCGGTACGCCTTTGTTTGAAGGTGACCAGAAATGTGAGCTTGAGCACAACACTCTATTACACCCAAAAAATAAGCTTACACAGAAGCAAAAGCAACATAATAAGGAAGCAAGTCAGACAGCGCACAACACTCAAGTCGTCCTTGTAAGCCATCACAGTTTCTAATGCTGCAATAGGCGTCAAGGTTAAGATCTTCGCCAACTTCTCCTAATATTGATGCAATGATTGTATTAAAAATCACTGACTATCAAACAAATATGAAACTTGATACAACAACTTTGAATATACCGCCGGAGATGGAGCAAGCAGACCCAAATTTATATAAAAATTAACAAATTGACATGCGGAGATTTTTTTAGAGCTGCTTCTTTAATTTAATTTTATTGGTTTCAATTGCACAATTCAAAATTGGGTCAAATTAATACCGGAAGCACAGAACTACCAAAGGGACCATTTTGGACTCGTGTTGCAACAAAACCCAGTTTATCCACATTGGATAAATTAGTGCGAAGTTCCTGGGAATCCCAAGGCCATGAACCAACATTTTAAAAAGAATACGAGAATTAAAAATAAAAAATGCAATACGTACTTCACTCTCATTGTGTTTTGAAGCGTCGGGTTGTTTTTGATGCTTCGGCAAAAAGCGCTAGCGGCAAGTCACTTAATGACATATTGACGATCGGTCCAACAGTCCAACCTAATTTAATCTCTATTATTGTGAACTTCAGATACAAAAATATGTTTTGACCTGCGATATTAGCAAAATGTACAGGCTGATCTTAATAAGGCATGAGGATCGATTGCTTCAGTTAATCTTGCGGAGATCACAATCGAAACATCCATTATATATCAATATATCAATTGAACACTTTAACGTATGGAGCATTCTCTGCACCATATTTAGCAACACGATCGCTTCTGAAATTAGCAACGATAATCATAACGAATTTAGCAACGCTTCATTTGCTATCTGTATCTACATAGATGACGTTATTATAGGTGCAGAAGCAGTAGACGAGACACCAGATTTGATAAATGAAATAACGCTAATACTTCAAATGGTTAATTTAGAGGAACATATGGATAAACTAGTTACTTTCATCAATGAGAGGTAATAAAAACGTTTGGATTGATCTGAGAATCATCTCAGGATATATTTAGGTATATATTATTTAGGTTTTACATCCGAAATATCTAGTAAAAAATTAGTAAAGAATTTTGTAAAGAACTCTTCTCGCTGACCTCGCAAAGGTAATTGAGCTACCAGGCGCTGTTCTGATGGTGGAGTGGTAGAGAGATTATGTCAAATCTTGCCTCGTCAAATTAAAGTATATTACTACACGGATTTAACAGTTGTATTGGCTTGGATAAAATCATCATCATATACATGGGAGACTTATGTTGCATGCAAGCATGTTTAGACGTTCAGCAATCTAATTATATAAAGCGTGAGCATAATGCAGCTGATATCGAGAGGATCCACTCTTCCGGAATTTATTAGATCAACCTTTTAGTTCAAGGGAGAGACGTTTCTAAAATATGATCAAACATTATGGACAGAGGCTGAATATACCATCCCAGAAGAAATTTCCAGACGTCGGTTCTAACAACTTCATTACTCTCAGATTTAGTAGAATTTCTGAATAACAAAAAATGGTTCAACACTTTACAGAATATTCTCATTCTGTTACCGTTTAACAACTCCAAGAAATCTAAGGAAGTGAGGAATATTAGTCAGCTAACAGTTGAAGAATTATATCAAGTAATCGTCTGATATTGGCTCAAGTACAGAGATCAGCCTTTCCCGATGAATATCAGTTATTGATGAGACATGGAATGGTAAATAAACGAGCTGCTATAACTACATTAGATCCAAGTTTGTTCACAAAGCCGATTTAATAAGAGTTGGAGGTAAATTAAAATATTTACATTTATCACCAGATACTAAATATCAGAGTTTATTGCTAAAAATTAATCTTGTATCCAAATTAGTTTTGGCTCAGTTACATGAAAAATCTATGCGTCCATCACACAGACCATTAATCACCATATCAAGACGACAATACTGGATTTTAAGCGTATATGAGTGTATTAAGTGTTTCAAATCAAACCGAAAAAGTATAGAACAATTGATGCGTAAAGTAGAGGGTACAGGTACTCGTAAAACGGCTATTTTATTATTCAGGAGTCGATTTTTGTGGACCTATAAAAATTCACCTAAAGATCAGAGGTAAAATACCAACAAAATTCATTTAGCCATATTTGTATGTTTTTCTACGAAAGTGGTGCATATTGAAGTGACTATATTCTTGTTGGTACAAAAACAGACCTGAGGTACGCATTTACAATAATTCCAAAAGAATACAGTCGACAATAGAAGCGAAGTGTTTGCAATACGTAATAAATTGGAAATATGGTATATACCGCCACATTCGCCGCATTTTGAAGGACTGTGGGAAGCGGCTGTGAAATTAGTAAAGAGATTATTGATTCGCCACCTTGGAGAAGCGTCATTGACATACGAACAACTTGTAACGGCAGTCACTCAATTATAAATTCACGGCCTCTAACCCCGACGTCAGAAGATCCAAATGACACACGGGCATTTTCTAATAGGAGCACCTTTAACAGAGCTGCAGTGCAGAACCAGATGTGACAAATAGCAATATAAATAACTACACTAAATGTCGCCAAATACAACAATTTCAGCATCACTTTTGGAAACGATGGTCGGGATAAAAAACTGAACCTCAGAATCTAGAATTAGGAACATTGGTTGTCATAAAGGAAGCAAACACTGCACCAATGAGATGCAAGTTGGGACGCTTTGTGGATGTTTTAAGAGCCAGTAAAAATTAAATCCGCGTAGCAAATATAAGAACGCAAGGTGGAATAAATCAAAGAACTGTGTACAATTTGTGTCCACCATCAATAGAGCAATCAATTGATGAAAAAAAGCTGAAATAAAAGAACGAGACTGACGAAGACATACAAAGTAAAGAAAACGGCGGATCTATTCATACGAAAAATCTTAAAACCAGACAACGAAGTAAAGCGTCGCTGTTATCAACTGTGCTGTTGGTGTTATTAATGGTACCAGTATCCATTGCACAGACAAACGAACATGTAGTCGTAAAAGGGCTTGATAATGCTATTAGCCAATACAATATTTTGAAGATATTGGGAAGACCCGCACAATAAACACATTTTGGGGAATATACGTCCATTACAATCTTGGCTGGAGTTTTGAGAAATAAAGTCGTACCCCAAGCGCATGGAGGGAATATGCACGAAGGAGATAGACCAAGAAAGGCTTTGCAGTCCAACATTACGCCATCGCATTCTTGTCATTTAACATAACTGAGAGCTTCTCCCCAGTTTTCCAAAATATAGTCGAGCAAGAATAGTAAGAACTCCATTCTACATCGTTGGAACTGCAGCACATAGTCTTTTTTTGAGTTCTTGATCAAGACGACGCCAGGCCCATAGAAAGCCAAACAGCTAATAAATGAACAACATCTGTCTGACTCAATATCTTATCTTAATAATATCTTAAACGAATAATATCTTAAAACGAAACACCATAAAAATCAATCGGCAGTTTCGTGCACTTAAAGAATATCTATCAAAAACGCTTTACATAATTTAGGAAAGGCAAGAGTCAACTTAATACTAGTTGTAACAAATTTTGAACGCGTTCAAGACGTTTTGTTGGATGCTCTACTGAATCCAAATCATGCCAAGGTAAATCCTAAATCCACAAGACCTAAACACTTTGAAGACCAACCACAGCTTAAACGAAGTAATCTACTGCTATATTTGAGTTTGCCCAAAGGATCTGTTGCCGACATGTTAGAGCAGTTAGAGGTCGAAGTTTAAATGATTCATTAGTATTTGAAATATTATTGCCCCTAATAGACATTGAGGAATTTCAGTTATTCAATCTCATTACAGTTCCTATCTTGCATGAAAACCTTAGCTTTTTTATTGAAACCTCTACTCCATATCTAGCAGCCTCCTTACCCAGGGATAAATATTTCTCACTGACGGAAATAGAGCTAACATCATGAAAGCCGTTGCTGTTTAGAAATTATATTTGCACCCAGATGCATCCGACGAATGTTCAAGGAAATACATTGAACGGATGTGAAATGTTTCTATTTAATCACAAAAAGGTGCATTATCTGGATGTATGTACCTTGAAGACAACATCAAACCAAGATCAATGGAAGCGTCTCACACAGGTAAATCTCCCCAAATTCATGGCCAAAACTAAAAAAAAAATTCGATTTGTTGTTTTTTTTTAATGCCAAGTTCCTTACAAATAAAATGAGCTTTAAACTTGATTGATCATGCGATGCAAATTGTATCTGTTTAATCAGTACATGCTTTTAAAGTGTAAACTTTAAATCAACGAGTGCAATAGCAAGTTTGGTTTGTGATGATAAGTAGTATTGCTTTGTTTTTTATTTATTTATTTTTTGCGATTTGTAAAATAATTTAACATGGATTCTGTTGCTAGCGGTATGTAAAAAGAGGATAATGACACCTTTTTGCAATATTTTAAGTCTAAAGTTAATTTTCAAGCTTTTAAAGATAATGTGTTTTAGCAGTAAAAAAAATATTTTTTTTTTCTTTAAATAATGTAAAACTTAATGGGCATTGTTTTTAAATAAAGACAGTCTTAAAAATTAGGTAGATATTTCCTGTATAAGAAACAATCATAAAGCATTGCGACTTTTTGCGACTTTTTAAAATATTGGCTTTAAAAGGTGTTAAGGAAGCTGATTTTTTTCTTTTTTTAACTAGATGTTTTTTTTGTTTTTTTTTTTATAATGAGCGCGCGCTCAAGGGGTTTGACTACCCTTAAGGTGATTGTACACAGCGCGGGCAAAGGAAATTTAAGGAGGAAGAAAAGAGAGGTACCGATGTACATTGTTTTTAAATGTTTGCAAGTTATAACGACCAGGAAATACAGAGATCGGCAGGGCATTCCATAATCGAGTTGTACGGCTTAGGAACGAATCACGATATTTTAGAGTACGTCCGAAAATGGGCTTGAGGGTATACTGATGAGCATTCATAGCGAGACGGGTGTTACGGTTGAAAGTTTGAATGGGCGGAATGCTACTGGCGATTTCAGTGGAGCACTGGTGGTGGAAATAGCGATAAAACAAAGTGAGACACGCGACATTTCGTCGGTGTTCGAGGGTGTCCATTGACTGATTGATATTAGTATCGTCAATAAGTTTTATCGCATGGTTTTGAATCCTATCTAGCAGGTGCATAGATGTTTTACTAACCAGATGTGGGAGTTGTACTCCAATTTTGGGCGGATGAATGCCTTATATATTGAGGCCAGATCAGAGGGCGTAAAATATTTCTTACATCGCTTGAGGAAACCTAGACATTTCGCAGCATTTTTGGCGACATCAAATATGTGGTCATTCCAACGTAAGTTGTCGTGGACACTTATACCGAGAATGGAAATTTTTTCGGTTTCGACGATGCAAGTGCCATTCATGGATAATGGCTGGGTGCTTAAATTTCGCTTTAAAGACAGCAGACAGCATTGTGTTTTGGAAGCATTAAATTCCACTCTGTTGATAGTTCCCCAATTGGTTATGCTGTTGATATCGGAATTTAATGAGCTTAGCATACGCTGCCGTTCTCGTTCTACAGCCGAAGAGAAGGGACGTGTGTCCGGGAACGAATATGAAAAGCAGAGAGTACTGTCATCAGCAAAGGAATATATTGGATTAGAAGTAGCAGACAAGAGATCGTTAATGAAAATTAAAAAGAGTGTCGGTGACAAAACAGAGCCCTGGGGCACACCAGCATTTATTTTGTGAATATCAGACTTGAAACCGTCCAAGACAACTTGAATTGAACGTTCCGAAAGGTAATTTCTAATCCATTGAAGATGAGAGTCGTCGATCCCAAATGCACGCATTTTCGATAAAAGAGCCTGATGCAAAACTCTGTCAAATGCCTTAGAAATATCAAGTGCAACTATCTTGCTTTCGCCAGATTGATGTACGCTTTGGTTCCACTTTTCGGTGAGACATGCCATCAAATCACCAGTGGACCTGTTGCTACGAAAACCGTACTGCCGGTCATTGAGAAGTTTTCGTGTTTCGAGATATTTCATGAGCTGACGATTTATCAGTGTTTCCATGACCTTGGAAAGAAGGGACGTAAGTGCAATGGGTCTGTAGGAGGAGAGAGAAGATGATTCGCCTTTTTTAGGGACGGGCTGGACAAATGCTGTTTTCCATCTGCTCGGGAAGAGTCCTAAAGAGTAGGATTGATGAAAAAGCTTACGCAGCGGTTTTGCCTGCGTGGAAGAACACCTCTTCAGAAGAAGGGGAGATATACCATCTGGACCAGCGGATTTATGTAGGTTGAGATCTTTAAGTACTCTTGCTACTACACGAGTGCGAAAGTAGATTCGTCCCATTGAAGATTCGACGCACTCAAGTGTAGGCGGAGACAAAGCACAATCTGGGCGTGTTGAGCTGGCCGCAAAGTGTGCAGCAAGCAGATTGGCCTTATCCAAAGAGCTGACAGCTGGAATGTCATTGTAAATGAGCGTTGGGATGGAGGATGAGGCGGAATTTCTAATGTTTTTGACGAACGACCAACAATTTTTACAGCCTTTGGGACATTGCAGTATTTTTGCCTCAGTTTTTGGTCGTATAGGAATTTCACACGCTTAAGAAAGGCGTTGCAGTCATTTCTGGCTCGTTTGAACTTTTTTCGGTTTTCCTCTGTCGGGTTGGTCTTGTAGGACCGAAAAAACATTTCTCTAACCCTGACGGCCTCTTTACAGCTCGAGTCGTACCATGCCTTTTCTTTTGGTTTGATACTCTTCATCCGATGAAGAATAAAGGATTTCATTCCAAAGAGAATGGTGTCTGTAATCATATCAGCAGCGGCATCCACGTCGTTATCGAGGAAGCATAACCACCAGTTAAAATTCCTAAAGAAGCTGTTAAGACCGCTCCAGTTGGCTTTCTCGTATTGCTATACGGTTCTTTTAGGAATTTTTTCTCTAACTGTGTGGTCGGTGTACGAGAAATTAGCTGATATGACACAATGGTCCGACGAGCCTAGAGGGGAGAGCACATCAATGGTGTACTTATCAGGGTGAGAAGTTAAAAACAAGTCCAGGGTGTTGGCGGTATGACTATCAACGTCTGGTATTCGCGTGGGCTCATTTACAAGCTGCGTTAGGTTGTTTTCCGCAACGAAGATCTCAACACACCGTCCTTCGGGTGTTGTCTGTCCAGAATGTCGAAGCCACCCAGAATTATGTATATTGAAGTCGCCCGTAATAACGATTTCAGTATGAGGATACAGGGATACAATTCTTTGAATGGAGTCAGACAGCGCATCAAACTCGTTAAAAGTTGAATTGCTGTCCAGTTTGGGGCTTCTATGAATAAAGCAGTAGTGGATAATTTGCTTACGGAGATGGAATTTTAACCACATGAAGTTCAATTCCGGATTGGAACATGGATCACATTGTGGTGGAGTTTGGTAAGCTACATCACTACGCACATAAATGGCGAGACCGCGGTGAGAGAAGAATAATGGCACTAGTTCGTAGCCAGGTAGCTTCAGATCAGAATGATCTGAAAGGTGTGGGCGGGGATCTACCTGTGTTTCACTAAGTACCAAAACAGCTGGTCTGTACTTACAGACGTGGACGTACGCAGAAAAGTGATTACTTTTTAGCCCGCGTATATTGGCTACGTCTACCCTGAATGTTGTTTTTTCTTGACACAGGATCGCAATCAAATTTCATTTTTCTTTCAAGAAATCAGCTTTCTGGATTTTTTAGAAGCTGTACGTCTCGTGATATTACAGAAAAAAATAATTTTTTGATAGAGAAGGTTAAAAACGAGACCAATATTCAAATTTCAGAGCAAACAAAGAAAAAATTAACTCATTTTGGTCATGAACATAGAAGAAGATGGCTGAGCGCCTCAAGAAATACCAACAGCTTCTTTAAACAAAATACAAACTAGGTACTTGCAATGTGAAATTTCGTTTCCATGCCAAGCCCATGATTTTATTGGACGGCCTCAAAAGGATTTTTCGGACCTAAGCGAACGATCAAAGAGACGTAAAACAGAAGATTTTCGTTCTAATTACACTACCGAGGAATTAAGCTATGCTGCGCAGATGCAACTACGAAAACAAGGAAAACTTAGCTCCTCAAATGTGATGAAAAACATAATCTTTTCAACCCCTTCACGTGCTGATAAATACCAAAAAGCTTTGAAAAAAATGGACCAGGGAATTATTCCATATACAGCAGAGGAAGCTCTTTCAATAGTTGTTGAAGGTAAACTAACAAAGTTCCAATACAATGTTGTTAGAGATTTCGCAATAAAACATAATAACCATATGTATCCAAACTATGCAGCTGTTTTAGAAGCAACAAAAAAATGTTATCCTGAGAACTTGGTCATAACTGAATCATTCGTAGAATCACCTCTTCAAAGTTTATTAGACGACACAGTTCGACGTTTATTTGAGGGAATACGAGATGCTATAGAAACATTGCATATTAATGAAATGGCTAACATGAACCTTATTTCCAAATGGGGACGTGATGGAAGCTCTGGCATGAGCGAATATAAGCAACGATTTTCAGATCCAAGCATTTCAGATGCTAATATTTTCATAACATCTTTTCTTCCTATTCAATTAGTGTCAGGGGACCCAAAATCACAAAGTAAAATTATATTGTTGCAAAATCCTCGTCCATCATCAACAAGGTTCTGTAGACCAATACGAGTTCAGTTCGTCCACGAAACAACAGATGTAACTGTAAAAGAAGTCGATTACATTGAAAACCAAATATCTTCTTTAAATCAAACTTTAATGGATCATATTAACGGAAGTATTTCAGTAAAACATAAATGATAGATCGTAAGATGGCCATAAGTGAAACCTCGTCAACTCAAAGATGTTATCTTTGCGATCTAACATCAAAAGATTTCAACAAAATGAATTTGGTGCTGAACAAGCAAGTTCACGACAAGTCAAAGCTGAGGTTTGGGTTATCTGCCTTGCATGCTTGGATAAGAAAACAAGAAAAGGATTCAAGAAGCATTTAGGAGCCGAATGGGACTGTTAGTCGATAAACCAAAACCAGGTTTTGGTAGTACTAACGATGGCAACACTGCCCTCCGATTTTTTTCATGACTCTGCTACTTCTTTAGATATAACCAACATAAACGAAAACATCATACGTCGATTTAGGGTTGTTTTGTTAACAATATCCAGTGGATATCTAATACAAATCGCTCGATTTAGCGAGTATTGTATTGATGATGCAAATATGTTTGTGCAATTGTACCAATGGTATAATATGCCGACAACTGTACACAAAATTTTACTGCAAAGCCCTGAAATTATATCTGAAGCTATTCTTCCGATTGGACAGCTCGGCGAGGAAGCCCAAGAATCACGGAACAAAGACATAAAGCGTTTTCGAGAAAGTTTCCCAAGAAAATTTTCGAGGCAGCAAAATATGGAAAATGTGTTTCACAACCTTTTGGTTTCTTCTGACCCATTTATAAGTAGTTTGAGAAAATTAAACCCTACAACGAAAAATGCGTTTCCACCTGAAGTACTTAAGTTTCTAATAGAACCAGAAATTGAGGAAGTAGACTTGGTTCCAGTTTCACGAATCATTGAATGATGTTCATAGACACACGTGTTGGTTTTTCTTTATTTATGTAAATTATGTTGCCTATACCTACTTATTTATAATAACGACAACTCAATTGTTTTTTTTTTTCAATATTCTAAACATATACTCGTATATATATATTATTAAATGTCAAACAAAAGGAAACCTATGGCGTTACAATAAAAAGAAAAAACCTTTTCCATTCTTTTTAAAGAATTTTCATGCAAATTGACTAGTGCATTTTAGGAAAACTGTCTTAATTTGGTATAATCGTGGAATAATAAATTGAAAAAACACAAAAAATAATTTTGCCCATGTTTTTGGGAAATTTTACCAGCGTGCGTCTCAGAGAATCCAATGATTGGATTTTTTCAGTGATGTCTAACATCACCGGTCACCTAGTTTGCAAAGGAATCACCAACAGCATATCTGTGACAGGAAATGAAATATTGGAGTTTAAAGATGTATGCGTACTAAAGTTCCCATTAACGGTCGGGTTCAATGCAACAGAACCATAAGAAACTCATTTATTTCGAGTGCGAACATCAGTAACTGGATATTAAACACAACTTGACAACGGAGGTTGCTGAGCCACCAAGGGTTAGTAGGATTGACCAAGCACAGATTATTGTCCTCAAAGCGAAGGTCGACGAAATGAAAAAGAAGTCGGAGCTTTCCCGGGACAAAGTTATATTAATGTGCACAATTACCATCACTATGGGCTAAGTTATCTTCAACTGGCTGGCATGATTGGGACGATTATCGTATATTGCTGTCATTACAGAAAACCTAAGCCTTTGCCTAGGCATACAGCCTCCTGATTTGAGGTGGATATTAAGATTTAAGTTTAATTAGAAATTTAAGAACCCTCAAAAAGGGGAGTAGTTACACTAAGCCAATAGAAATACGATACATTTCTATGACTAGTGCATATGCACAATATGGCAGGCGTGAGAAAAGATATAAAAATAATTTTTAAGGTATTGATTTATTGATTAATTGATTAAACAAAAAAAACCGCTGTACATTAAGAAAAAGAACTTTTAGATTTGCACAGGATATAAACTAACAAGAAATTACATACAATAAGCAAATTATACAAAGTAAGTTACAACAAAATAAACTAAAATAATGAGCACTGTGGCGACCTATCAGCGAGGACGAGCTCTGAGCTGACACGCAGGTTTACGCTCTCTCCACTCATCGCTTCACTACATAGTGCTCTCCACACCCACGATGCGCCCTCTCGCTCGCCGCTAATCCTCCACACAACTTTGGCTATGCGAGTTAGTCTGTTAGAGATCGTGCCAGAGCGTGGTAGTCTAAATAAATATAAATAAAGAAGTTCTATCGGAATTACCACTTGTGTTTGTTATACTCTCTACTGTTTCAGCACCGGTCATTACAAGCACAAAAAAAAACTAGTAATACTATTAATAATAACAATTATAAGGATGAATAGATAAAAACAAAAATAAAATAAATTAAATATGAAGAAAGAATTAATAGAAAATTAGAACAAAAGCTATATCAGTTCAAACTGGATAAGTGGTCAAAACATGCTGCTTGAAACTTTCTGTATTCAATTCTAGACTTGACGTGATTAGGGAGATTGTTCCAGAGTTTGACAGCATAAATAAAGAACTGACGGCGTAATGTTAAGCAAGTGTAAATTGACGGTCGCAAATTTATGTGGCGATCGGATAGACAAAAGTTAATTTTTTGGAACAGGTAGATTGGCTCTTTCTTGTGAACAACTTTGTAAAGGAAGGAACAGCACTTATATTTGAAGTATGCCTCTAAGTTACAGCCAAGAATTTGACGGGCTTCAGGCGAAATGTGATCAAATCTACGACGATTGAATGCAAACCGAGCAATGGAGTTAAAAGCAACCCTACGTTTTTGAAGCATGTGGGAGTCGGGATCGGCAAACAACTCGCAACCATAAGAGATTATTGGAACTATCAATACCTTCACTAGTTTAAGCTTAACTTGTGTCGGCAAAATTGTTTTTGTTGTAGATAACCCTCGTAGCGACGCGTAGACTTTTTTTATAATAAAGTTTATATGAGCATCCCAAGTGAGTTTATTGTTGAAAATTATTCCTAGATTTTTAGCATGGGTGACATATTCAACTTGAGATGTGTTTAACATAACGGAAGGAAAGTCAGGGAAATGTGGTTGGTGTTTGGATATAGGTATGTCTTTTGTTTTGTCAGGGTTTAATTTAAGACCATTCCGTAAGGACAACTCGAATATTGCAGATAGGTCGTCATTTAATTTTGAAATTGCGTCTTCAACCATGCCAATAGGAAAACTAATGTACAGTTGAACATCGTCAGCATATATGTGGAATCGACAATGAGATAAAACAGAAGGTAAGTCATTTATGAACAGAGAGAACAGTAATGGACCAAGAATTAATCCTTGGGGAACACCACTATTAACAGGAAGAAACGAAGACATTTTATTATTACATGAAACAGCTTGCCAGCGAGTAGTCATGTATGAATAAATAAGTTTATTAAATGTGTCAGAGAAGTTGAAATAATTCGTCAGCTTATCACAGAGAATATTAGGATTAACACAGTCAAATGCTTTCGAGAAGTCAAGTAATACTAACACAGTTGTATAATTTGCATCAATTGCATGTCTAATATCGCCAGAAACTTTAATTAAAGCTGATGTACAGCTGTGTCCAGACCGGAAACCTGACTGGAGAGGGTTAAGAAGCTGTTTTTCGTTAATGAATTTTTTTATTTGATTGCTTAAAATCGATTCGAAGACTTTGGATAAAAAGGGATGGGTCTATATTCCAAATCTGTTCCATTTTTTTGGGATCGGTATAATTTTAGATCTCTTCCAGGCAGAAGGGTAGGTAGATGTCATTATAATGGTGTTAAATATATGAGTGATGTAGGGGAGTAAAAGGGGAAGAAGGATTTTTATGAAGTCAGGATGAATGTTGTCTAGTCCCACTGCCTTGCATTTGATGGAGAAAATAGCGACTCCTACCATATATTCGTCAACTACGCCCAAAAAAAATGCGTCGTCCCTGTCATTATGTGTTAGCGTATAGCGAGAACTTAATGCCGTGACTGGTGTGGAGAATTTATAGTTTAAATCTTCTATGTCAATGTTATCGTCCAAGACTGATATATTTTTCTTATTTAGCCCAATTTTGCGAACTTCATTCCATAGAAACTTGGAAGAACGGTCAGAATTAAATCTATTGTTGTAGAAGTTAAGTTTTGCAGATCTTACCAACTTAGTAACAATATTACGGCAAGTTTTGTACTTATTCAGCATTTCTGCACAACCGAAACGTTTCCAGCGGCGGTAAGAGGCGTCTCTTAATTTGATGACGTTGAGGATATCACTTGAAAGCCAAGGACAGGTTTGTGATTTTATCACACGAGTCTTAAAAGGAACATGCTTATTAAATAGGTAGTCAGTCGCGATAGTCAAACAAATCAGTTTGTTTATTTACGTCAGATGTTAGATAAATACTACTCCAGTCAATTGACGAACAATCAAGAAAAAGACTTTCATAATTAATATTGCGGAAATCACGATAATGAATGGACTGGGACGAGCTTTTATCCACATGTAAGGCAAAGGTAGCAAATACAAAATCATGATATGAAAATACGGGAACAGATAATTGACTAAAACATTTAACGAGACTGTTATGACTAGTGAGAAAGGTAAAAAACCAAAACGCAGCTTTGTGGTAGGGACCAGGTACAGACTTTGCGATTCACGAGTATTACATTTCAATCGGTCTGCGTCTGCTCTCACTCTTATTTTGACATAATTTTCTAAGTCAGTTCCAACAGAATCATCAAGCAGTAATAATTCAGTCATCATTCAGTAGTATTTTCAGTCATTTTATGTACAGATATGTTTGTAGATTTTTAAATGGCTCATTGCACAAGTTCAGAATGCAGAATGGATTGAAAGACAACTTGATGCAAAATTATTTAACTTTCTTTCGATAGCATTGACTGTCGATTGATAAAATTATTTTAATTTTAATTGCTGTGGAGATTTTTTTCAAACTGTTATTGATATAAGTATTATGATAAATGTCAATTTTGTGTCTAAACACACTCCTAAATATTTAACGAAATTTTCCCAGCCAGTGTCCGAACAATTTACTTGTAATTGCCTACTGGGCAGAACGCAAGCAATGCTGTATAAAATAAGCCCAAGATCTGAACTCTGAGGGAATTAGAAACACCACTATAAACGTGAACTTTAGAACAAGGACCAGACTGTGGAAAATTTTGCAAAGGCTTACAGAAAAGTTAAATAAATAATTTTTTTATAGGACCATTATGCCAAACGATATCAAATGCCTTTTCAATATCAAGTGGGATTATTCCAGTTTATTTACCTATTGAACGGTGCATTTTGATGTGATTACAAATCCTGAGTACTTGATGATGTGTAAAGGCAAATTGCTCTTTCGGATATGTGTTGTTGACTAGGATTTGCTTTCATAATTTTTGTTTTATAGCCTTTTCAAATTTTACTAAAAGAATTGTATCCCTATCTCCTAAATTAGCCGAAACACCGGGCCGTAGCCGGTGCGAGCGCTAGTATTGAATCGGAAGCTGCCAAAATGGGTTTAGCGGTAAATGAGGGCAAAACCAGGTGTACTCTGTCAAACTAGAAGGGACACACCACATCGGCGAATTGAACAGAATGTCACAGTTGAAAGTAATAACTTTGAGGCAGATAGGGACTTTGTCTATCTCGGATCTGCTATCAATTCTGCTAACAACACCCCAACGCAACACCTATCAACGAAGTATCATTCCTCCCAATCGCTGTTTCTTTGGCCTAATAATCCAATTGAGTAATTAGGACCTATCCCGAACAACTAAATGGCTCTACGTATGATCTCAATCATCCCAGTCCAACTGCTGCTGAAGGATGACACTATCGAAAAATTCTTCGTACGATATTGTGGATATTGATCTCAATGGGAATAATCTTATCTAAATTCACTTAATCCACTCTACATGTTGCATGTAATTTTAACCGGTCATGTTCCTTTTGCATTTAACTAATGAATTGAATAGTATTTCTACTAGAACTAAAATATAATTTATAATTTATAATTTATATGTTAAATACAACCTTTAAAAACAGAAATTCAGGCTATGTATGATACTCGTAGTAACGCAAAACTAAAATTAAAACTGAAATGTTATCTGGCTTTAAATTTATAGTTAGTCCTTGCAGCCATTCTTGCAAACATACTCGTATGTTAAAAATACATATATAAATCTTACCTGGGGAGTGGTGGCAGAAGCTATGTATCTAGAAGCTGTTGCTTTCAGGGGATCTTCATGATAGTGGTACTGAAGCAATGGATGGAAAGGTTCGTCTTTCTGGTTAAAGCTGTAAAGGACTGAAAGAGAAAACATCTTTAAAAAGAAATTTTATTGATTAAGATATTCATAAATAAAAGTAAATACAGCCCACGAGAGCGTGGAGGCCAATTTTGTTTTGCTATAGTTTTGTTGAACTATTAGTCGCCAGATCGGTAATAATTTATTATAAATTATTTAACAATAACATATTTAAAAATCAATTGCTCAAATAAAATGTTTGAAAAGCTTCAACACCATTTTGCAGCGTCAAATGATCCATAAATAATTTTCACTGCTCCCCACGAATTGACAGTATGCACTGACAAATAACAGATAAACAAAATCGGTCTGAAACATAAAACGCACCATGTATATTCGTATTTCTTACAAATGGCCATATGCTAAGATAGCACGGATGTATGATAGCGTATTCCCTATTAAAAGTGAAGAAAGAAAATAAGTCCCAACAATTAAAGTTAGCGTCTGAAATTGATTTGTCATGTTTCAAAATGCCATATCCACCCATGTGGGTAGAATATAACAGTCGCATGTACATGTACAAAGGCACAAATGTGAAGTACTGCTCATGATTAAGTTATCTCCCGTGGCGTTGGATTTGCCAGAAATGCAGAAATATTTAATAACTCAATGATTTCCAATAACATATGGTGTTTCACTTTGATTTATTAAGAAAACAATATCAGCCAAAGGACCTCTACGACCTCTATTACACATCCAAGCTTATTCATCACATTACTCACATTTTGTGCTTCAATTGACTGGGGAGTGTTGGCATAAACCTTCCCTTTCACATGGCCTGAAAGAAGGAATGATCTCGGCCCATCATTTCGCAAAAGTGCAAAGGTCTCTTCACATCCGTACAATCAAGTACCGGCCATAAAAATGCATTAATCTACATTCAATAGCGCAATCCTTTTCAAAGCACCTCTAAATATTTTAAGGGTACTCAAAGTGCCTTGAGCGCGCTGACTATAAAAAAATTTTCTAAACTCTTAATGTGGCAATTCTGCTTATGAAGCCTTGGAGATGGAAATGTGCCATATCCCTCAAAATGATTGTTCTTTTAAATTGATTAGTTTCATGCATTTCCAATACCTAATTGCCAAAATTAGGACGCTGCTGATCGTCGGCAGGCCTCCAATTGAACTTTTTGGCTTTGTGACCCAATTTTGATTTTGCGGCCCGGGTCAATCCCGGACAGATTTATTAAGCTTATTGCAAGCAAACATATACTTAAAACTAACATTTTAACTTAAAAACTAAAGGGTGGGAGCGGTTAAAGAAAATAATGACGTGAGGCATAGGTGGAAATAAATATGTTCTTGAGGGAGAGTTTGCTGAGATGGCAGTCGAAGGGAGGCAGTACATCGTTAACTTCGCGAAGCATCCTAGACATTGGCTCCAGGTGTCCGTAATTCGTTCTGTGAAGATTGAGCCGGAAAAGTGGCACAGACCTAAGATTGCGGGGATTGGTGTTAAAAGAAATAATTTCAAGTAAGGAAGGACAGTCGATATTACCTACTAAAATTTGATGAATAAAGAGAATGTCGGCAACTTTTCGGCGTATAGAAAGGGGTTGTAAATTTATAAGTTTCAGCCGGTCAGTGTAAGGTGGTAAGTTTTGGCTATCATCCCAAGGAAGACCACGTAAAGCAAAGCGTAAAGACCTGCGTTGAACAGCTTCTATCCGGAGGATGTGAGTTCTGTAGTAGGGTGACCAAACTTGGCTGGCATATTCCAGAAGAGGCCTAACAAAGGTTATGTAAAGAGATTTGGTAACATAAGGATTGGAAACTCCTTAGACCAGCGCTTGATAAAACCAAGGGCAGAGTTGGCTTTTTTTATTATACTATCAATGTGTGAACGGAAATTGAGTTCCTTGTCGCAGATAACACCTAAATCACGCAACTCATTCACTAAGGGAACAGGCAGATTAAAGATTAGATAGCAACGAGGTGAAGTAGGGAGGCGTTTACGGATATATGTTATAGCCTGACACTTATTGACGTTAAGCTCAAGAAAATTCTTCTGACACCAAGTACAAAACCTGTCTACATCATGCTGCAGAAGTAGGCTGTCAGAGGAAGATGATATATATCTAAATATTTTCATATCGTCTGCGTAAACAGATATGTATGAATTTTTAATGATACAAGCAACATCATTAATGGTCAGAATAAATAATAAGGGACCAAGGTGGCTGCCTTGGGGGACACCAGAAGAGGCTTTAATTGGGTCAGAAACCATGGACCTAAATAGAACATAGTAAAGTCGTTCATTTAAATAGGATTGAACCCAAGTTATAAAGTTTATCTGGGAACCAAGAGCCTTTAATTTTAGAAGGATTATGTCATGAGCAATTCTATCAAAGGCTTTGCTGAAATCGGTGGCAATCACATCAACTTCATTTCCAGATTCCAGTGCACATAAAGTGCTTGATACGAATTCCGTTAAGTTGGTGGTCGTAGATCTGCCTTTGAAAAATCCGTGCTGGTTTGGGGAAACAATAGATTTACAATGGAAAAGCATTATGTCATAGATAATGCTCTCAAAAAGCTTAGGTATGCAGGACAACTTAGCAATTGGTCGATAGTTGGAAATATCGTCTTTTCTACCTTTTTTATGTAGGGGAATAATAAACGACCTTTTCCAAGTTGATGGAAATAACCCCTGGGTGATAGAAAGCTGAAAGAGAGCTGTAAGAGGTTGGGCTAGATGCATTTGACATTTCTTTAAAAATATAGGGGGAAGGTCATCAGGGCCAGCAGAATAATCATCTTTGAGTTTTATTATTTTATCTCTAACTTGCTCTAAAGTCATAGACACCGATTCCAAAGTTGTTTGTGGGCAGCTGTTTAAGTAAGAAAAGTAAGAATGGTCTGGCTCTTAGGAATGGTTGGTGAACGCTTGGCCAAAAAAGATTGCGAAGAGATTTGCAATAATTTGGGGATCGACCGAGGACCTATCAAGAAAATTTAGGGATGATGGATAGTTATCCGATTTGCTTTTAGTTTTGATGAACTGAAAGAATCTTTTGGGGTCGGAAATGAGTGTGTGGTCCATTCGGTTTAAATAGTTGTTATAGAGAGTTTGGCAAAGTACAGAGAAATTAATTTGGGCAGACTGGTAGTAGAAGAAATCAGTGTCGGAACGCGATTTTAAGTAAGAATACCAGAGCTTATTTCTCTTGTTACGAAGAGATCGCAGCTCTTTATTATACCAGGGTGGTGACGATGAGGGATTCCTTTTGGGTAAAAAAGGCACAGATTGGGAGAGACATTTTAAAATTTCGGTATAAAAGGATGCAAGAGCATCGTTAACCGTAAGGTAAGGGTTATTGTAGAGAAAGTTAAAATTGACCATACTGAGGAGGTTGTTCAGCTTGGCGTAGTTAGCCCTATGAAAATTAAAACTGTAAGAATATTCATAGGAAACGGGATTAAGACCATTGTCATATGTCAGCGTAAGAGAAAGGGGAGGGTGACTATGTAACTATGCAAAATTCGGTAGCGTGCTATTTGCAAAATTCCTGAGATCGACCTGTAATTGGAAGCCTATGTTTTCGGCCATTCTTCGACGCACGGTAGCTTTCTTTACATGACCCTATATCTGTAATCACATAAGACAGTTTTAATTATGACGGCATTCTTTAAGGCGATTCAGAAAACACTTACTAGCGAGTGGATATTTTAATATATTTTTACGAGAATGTAAAAACCTTCATTCAATTGTTTCATTAGGAGTTAAAATTTTAAATTGTAAATCATTGCACGGGTACAAAATTATTACAATTTCAAATGGTGAAATTTTCGAAATTGAAAGAATCTACATCCACTATGCCTAATCGTCCATTTTCAAATCTATTAGCTTAATACTCGAACTAATGGAGTAAAAACTGCAAACTGTGACATGACAATATTTTCAACATGTTGTATTTTTCATTTCAAATCAACCAAGCTATTCTCGACGAATAATAAAATAACACGTAAAGGCTGTCTGTTATTGATTTTAGATACTTAAGGGAAATTTCGTTCCAAACCCTTCCAAGCCCTGCAATAAGTGTTTTCTTTTATTTAAAGTACCTTCCGCCTTCGGATACCCTCATATAGTCATCCTCAAGTATTTTGCATTCAAAGATTATTGCAACATCTTAACATATTGTACACGTGCTTTTTAGATTGAAGCAGTTCATTGTTGCAAATGGGCTTTCACGTCATATCTTTAACTTCCCCACTATGATGTTATTTTAGGAAATCGTAAAAATAATACTCACGTCATCGGGTTCATTGTTCAAATTGAAGTTTTTTTCTTAAAAAAACACAATTTTTTCACTATGCTTTCCATGTCATGTGAACCTTAACAAATTGAAAGTACTACTTCTTTCGAGATCAGTTTGATAATGGTTTTTACATTATATACATAGTATGTTGGGAGATTTTTTTAATTACAACCTAAATGGGCGTAAACTCGTTTAAACGGCAGTTACTAAAATATATGTACAATAAATCGAATTTCGTGAAAACTTAAATCTTCTTTGATACGATCTTTTTAATTTTTTTATGTTACTTTTAGCAACAACATAACTTGCTGGCACCTCTTCTGGAGAGCGGAGGAGTGATCCCGACACGAATACAAATGTTTGTGCAAGATTTATGGGGTTTATGGGGCGAGAAATATGAGGATTTTGAAAAACAAATTACAAATCGTAAGCTGGAACGTCCGCACAATGACGGGCAAACATTTCGCAATAGAAAACGTATTACGGTAACGAAAATTCGATGTAATATGCGGTCAAAAACCAAATAACCAAATACTTGAACCTGCGAACGAAAGCGTACAAAATGTATGGAATGTAATGGAATGGAACAAAATAAGGTTGGAGTTGCCATCATTTTGACAGTAGAGCTTTTACATAAAATCGTACGCATATCAAAAATGAGCGACCGGCTAACGGCAATCAAACTGATACTTGCGATAGCCAGTGGGCAATCAGAAAAACATAAATTTTGAGGCAATTTTCAAGAACTACTTAATGAAATACTAAGGCATGAAATTCTTTTCGGTGCAGATTTAAACGGGCGCGTTGGAAAATCGATCTACGAATACAAAAACTGCCTTGGAGGAAATTGCTTCGGAACGAGAAACGCAGCAGGCCTTTCTATACGAAAATATGCTATTTTTCAAGCAATGATAAATGATAAATTAACTACACTTGATTACAAACGCAGAGATATTAATGTACGTATGTACATAAATATTCTGGAATAACGCAAAACGGCGAGTAAAATATGGTTCGCCTACCACTAGCAAGTCAACCCGATTTAGCTAACAGAATTTTTGGTAAAAAAGCCAGAAAACCACCGACGAAAACCGGCATCTGTAGAAAAAATAAAGTGGCACAATCCAAAAAAGGAACGAGGCCAGATATATACGCTTAATTTGCGAGAATGGCTCCAAAATACCATAAATCAAGTAAAAGAAAAAAGGGCACAAAGTATGTAGAACAACTTCGAAGAAAGATGTTAGAGTAGGGCGGAGACCCTGTTCGATATTTCAAAAAGCCAACTCCACGTAAATAAAGAAACGAAAATGACGGTAAAGAACAAAAGGCAACCATTTGAAGCGTAGACGAATAGTGAAACTGAT